>OY856401.1:5585957-5845202 GCA_963693495.1 Malacosoma neustria
ACCTGACTAGGTATATTAAGAGAAAAAAAACTGTCAAAATGATTCTTATTACCTCAGTCCGTAAGGCGACCACAGGAGATCAGGTTTGTCCAAGTCTTCAAGGATTTTACCGAGTTTTTCACTTTGAGGTTGTAAAACTTTAAGCAGCATTGGAAATAGTGATACGTAGCCTGAAGAAGAAAGAAAGAGTGTTTGAGGTATAGTTTACCTGGCGTACAAGGTGATTAAACAACCTGGGTGGCAACCATCCCTTGTCACTACAAATATGCGGCCATAATAACCTCGTGTTGTGTACCGGCATTAGTGACCCAGGCTCCTGTACACCTATGGGACAGTAGCGTGTTCGCGGTGCCCCTCGCGTCACAAACATCAATTGCCAAAGCGGAGAAAGAATAATAACCTCTATGGGGTCGGCCTGTCGTAAAAGGCGACAAAACATCCCACCCTCGCTACGTGGTAGGGTCTCAAGCCCGTCTGGATGGCGACCACCTTTTGGTCTTAAGTATGCCGCCATAATAACCTTGTGATGTGTTCCGGCATTAGTGACCCAAGTTCCTGTACCCTTATGGGACAGCAGCGTGTTCGCGGTGCCCCTGGCGTCACAAACATCAATAGGCAACGGTAACTGCTTACTATTAAGTGAGTCCTCAGCCTGTCTGTTACTCCTCAACTATAAAAAAAATCATAGAATAGGTCCCAAAATTCAATTACTTCTTTTGACCAACATAAACACCGAACAGTACGAAGCTGTAATAAAATAATGCCTCACCGAAAGCCGACGTGACCAGCTTCGGTTGTGGTGGTACGCTGACACTCCTGACGACCTTCGGCTGCTCGGAGGGGTGTTTCGGTTGCTGACGGACCAATCTTACGCCATCAGTGTGCATACCTGGTGAAAAGCTCAACTATAACGTCCAGGGTCCACCCTTTACCCTTTAATATAATTAAGTTAAATCCTTTAGGCTTTAACTTAACATTATAGCAGTGTAACCTTAATATAACGAACCTCGATATAACGAATTCTACAGTTTAACAAATTTTTCGAAATCCGCTAGAACTGCCCGTTAGAGGTAATGCAAAATATATCTTTACAATATGAATCCATTGATTAAAAACCTCTTTATAACGATCTCTTTTCATCATTACAGAATACATATAGAAAGTATTATTGAACTTTATTTTACTTTTTTTGTTATTATGAAATAATACTCTTTTGGAAATCGTTCACTTTGACAAGACAAGCAAATGAATTTCTTCATAATGTTGAGATTTATAAACAAGTTTTCTTACCTCGTTAAAACGAATCCTAGTCTAACTTAACCTCTATATAAAAAAAACCTTATTGTAAAGAATTTCTTAATATAACAAATATATTCTAATTCCCTTCAGTTTTGTTATATCGAGGTTGCACGTAATATAAAAAATATAAAAATACCGCATTATTTTAAATACATAAAAGAGCGAAAGAAGCACATATAATAAGCGAGAAATAGATAGTACGATAATTAATAGCCTTTGTAGACGAGTGCCATGGCGAAAGTTCCCGAGTGAACTCCGACGGCCATTTAGTGGGCGGAGCCTCCGACCATTAGTACATCAGCTCAGCCAATTAAAATGAACGAATCGTGTGCGCTAATGCACGCCACGCTATTCAAACGGACCAAAGCTACACACTGATGTGGATATGTAGACTTCTTGGTGATGATGATGTATTGAAAAAAAAAATAAGCTTCTCGCGAAAAGACCTTTAGGGTCCTAATCTATACAAATAAATATAATTGGAGGGTCTGTTTGTAATATTAAAATAACCGCTTTTTACTAAGAACATTTGGATGTATACACGGTACATATACCAAAACAACATTTTTCACCATTTTTGTCTGTCTGTCTGTTTGTTCCTGCTAATCTTTGAAATGGCTAGACCGATTTTGACGAGACTTTCACTGGCAGATAGTTGATGTATCAAGGAGTAACTTAGGCTATTTTTATTTTAGAAAAAAAAATAGTTTTTGTTAAAAATGATAAGTTTCGGAAATTTTATATTCCAATTTAAGTTGACCTCAGATTTATATCATCAATCATATGAAATAGGGTTTAACTAAGGCTGGACTTTGTAGGTTCGAACACACGTATTCCGGAGGCGCATGGCGTAACAGTTGCATTCGATAACACTGACTGTTTGTATATTTTATTTATTTATATTTTAGGGTTTGTAAGGTTTGTAATCCAAAATAAACCATAAGATATATCCAAAAAATGCTGCCCAAAGTCACTATTCCACGCCAACGGAGTCGCGGGCACAGCTAGTTAATAAATAAATATACTGTGATATAATTTTCTTTTGTAAGTACACAGACTCGAGACGAGAATCGAACCCGTGAACCTCGCAAGCATTCCAATAGAGGTAAACATAGATTTCGCTCTGTAAAACACACACCAGGTACTAGGTACAAATAACAACATGAACTCACCGTAGTCGGCGTAAGTCTGAGTGTGAGATGACCAATGCAACTCGTTGAGCAAGTCCTCGTCTCCTAATTGATCCCGCGTGGCTTCAAATCTGAAATGTTATTAATTTTAAAGTTAATCAAACATGACACACGTGATCACAGACGACTTGCACGTGATCACACAAGACGCATGTGATCACACAGTACACACATGAACATACATGACACACATGATCATACATGACACACATGTGATCACACAAGACACACGTGATCATACATGACACACGTGATCACACAAAACACATTTGATCACACAAGACACATTTGATCACACACATGATCATACATGACACACATGTGAGTGATCACTTGTGTGAACAAGACACACGTGATCACACGTTACACACACATGATCATACACGACACACATGTTATCACAAATGACACACGTGATCACAAATAACACACGTGGTCAAAATGGTCACATATGACACATTAGGAATGAAGCTAAGTAAATAAAAAAAAATGGTCATGATTTTTCATAATATATGAAGTAAAATGGTATTGATATTAAATAAACTCCCTTACTTGCTGGTGTCCCTTTGCAGGGCATAGGCTATGGTAGCCATGGCATCCGCTGCTGCATACATCCAGCAGCGCAGATCCACGTGTCTCTCTATATCAGATGGATGGGATGCCCTGAAATATTGAATTGATTTTGACGGGACTTTAACTGGCAGATTGCTGATATAACAAGGAGTAACTTAGGCTATTTTTATTTTAGAAAAAAAAAATAGTTTTTGTTAAAAATGATAAGTTTTGGAAGTTTTATTTTCCAATTTAAGTTGACCTCAGATTTATATCATCAATCATATGAAATAGGATTCAGCTTAGGCTGGGCTTTGTAGGTTTTATTTCTAGTTTAAGTTGACCTCAGATTTATATCATCAATCATATGAAATAGGGTTTAGCTTAGGCTGGAGTTTGTAGGTTCGAACGCACGTATTCCGGAGGCGCAAGGCATAACAGTTGCATTCGATAATACTGACTGATAGCATATTTCATTTATTTATATTTTAGGGTTTATAGGGTATGTAATCCACGCGGACAGAGTCGCGGGCACAGCTAGTATTAAATATATAATTTGGAACCACATTTTGGGTTCTACATTTGGGGCATAGAGTCCCCATTGGAACAATAAAAAAGTGGTAAAAAATTTGTCAAAAGGGAGTCACGTGGTATGGGTAAGTTCACCGAGAAAGATCTTGTTTGTGACAAGATGGCAGGACTCACCTTGGGTAGTCGTCTAATCCAGACGTCAACGTCTTAGGGTTCAGCTGGAAGCCGTCGTCCTCGCGACCCCGCCACCTGTACGAGGTGGGTTCGTCGCCCTTCTGCGTGGTCTGGAACCACTGGTACCACGCCTAGTACAAAAATTCACTATATTAAGGTAGGGCCAAAAATGTTGTAAATGTGAGAATAGGTCGTAAATTATTTTTTTTTATATAAAATAATCAAACAAGCCTTATTGCGGACTAAATTTCTCACAAAAAATGTCATTGAGCATAATTTTTATTATCAAAATTGCGCTTTCTACTGAGTACTAAAGTTTTATTTTCTGCAGTTTTTTTTTGTATTTATTCACCAGTCATAAAATAGATACGGCAAAAATTCATATCTTAGTTCATCAGACGTCCTACAAAAAATCTTCATTATATTACCAGAAATTTAAGAGAATTGAAAACTTTTTAAATTTTCAATAATCTCCTGAAAGTCCACATTAAAAAAAATACTCAGCTAGCAGTATAGTATATTAAAAAAAACACTTTTTTATAATTAATCAAACTAAAAAGTAAAAAATAATTCTTAACCTATGAGTAAAATTACTGACGAGAAAATTTAATATTATATCATTGATCTAAAAAGCGTGGGGTGTTCGATATCAATCGTTATAATTTTTTTAAAAGTTTCATTCCGAAATGCAGATTTGAGAATGAATAAAATTTTATTCTTTTATAAATAATTATTTTTTAATTTTTAGTTTGATTAATTATAAAAGCATGTTTTTTAACCATATTTTTTTTTCAATTCCCAAACGGTAAATGTTTTTATTAATCCTGATGATCCTGATAAAGGACTGTTGGACCGAATTATTAATTTTGTGTATTGTCATGCGGCGCCTCACTCGCCACCTGATTTCTTACACTTGTGGCGTCTAATAACGCACCTATTTTTATGATGCGAGATCCAGAAGGCACGACATTTTGGCATAGAGATAATTTGTGACAAGAATGAATAAAACAACGCTAATTGTCAGTAAAAGGTATTACCTCGAACCACCGATTCTAAAATATTATTGATTTATCAGAGGCTTGGTTTGTGTAGCGTTCAGTCACATAATTATTTCTATAAATAAGTGTTATAATTCTTGTAATTATTTGAGTTATCAAATATACGAACTGCTGTAAATTGCAACATGTTGTATTTATATGGTAACAGTTTAGTTGGAGTGAAAAGGGTATTTCTCCTGTAAATTAGCAGGGACTCTATCCAGAGCCCCTCACACTGCTAAAATCGAATAATTGTATACTTTCATATATATTCTTCTTTCTAGTTATATATATATATATATATATATATATATATATATATATATATATATATATATATATATATATATATATATATATATATATATATATATATATATATATATATATATATATACTTTTTATATATTTTCGAGAGTGATCATATGTCAAATACAAACGTAATATTATTTTATATTATATACGTTTTGTAATTATTAACTAGTTATCATCAATAACACACCATCATTAAAGATAGTGAGCCAGTGAAAATATACGTGTTTGATCAAATCTCTCGCTTAGAGAATTTACCCCATAGGAGGTCCGGTTAATCCTCCAAAGTCATCAGGTATTATTATGTAAGTATGCAAAATTTTGAATTATTTGATCGTTCAAAGTGGGTAAAAGGTCAAGTCCGAAAATTCCATTACATAGAAGATATAAGTCAATATAATAAAAGTGTGTTAATAATAGATAATTATATAGTTTTAAGTTGCCAACGCGCGTTTAATGTACAGCTTATCTATAAATTAATTTTAATTTTCTTTTATTTTTATAACATTTTTTTCTCTCTTTAATCGCTCAATTTTATCCGTGCAGGGGCGGAGAAAGAATACTAACCTCTGCGGCCGGGGTCGGCCTCGCGTAAAAGGCGACAAAATAACCCACCCTAGCTACGTGGTAGGGCCTCAAGCCCGTCTGGATGGCGACCACCTTTGGTCTTAAGTATGCCGTCATAATAACTGTGTGGTGTGTTCCGGCATTAGTGACTCAAGTTCCTGTACCCTTATGTGGGACAGTCGCGTGTTCGCGATGCCACTGGCGTTGCAAACATTCATAGGCGACGGTAACTGCTAAATTCTAAGTGGGCCGTCAGCCGGTCTGCTGTCCTACAGCAATAAAAAAAATATATACACAGACCCAAAATTCAATTTTTTTTATGACAAGTGAATTATTGAACAAAAAAAAAAGCAGGATCTAGGAAACAAAACTAACCTGCAGCCGACTGAACATCCTGTCCAGGGTGGCCTTGTGTGGACCTCTCTCGAACAACTCAGGCGCCCTCTTGACAAGACCTGCCAGGGTGATCAACAACATGGGGGGGTTCGCTGCTGCGTTGCTTTGGACCACGAACTCCTTAGGCACTCTTGCAAGAGCTTCAGCTCCTGTAACGTTTACGACGATGCATGGTCGGAGTAAGAATACTGACCCCTGAGGATCCCTAGCTACAAGGTAGGCCCAATGTTGTCTGGATGACAACCACTCTAAGTCTATAAGTATGCCGCCATGATAATCTTCAGCAGTTCAGCAGTTCATAATGAGACAACAGCGTGTTCGCGATGCCCTTAGCGTCGCACACATTCATAGGCCACGGTAACTGCTTATTATTAAGCGGGCCGTCAATATGCCTGCTGTTCCTTTGATATGTTTATGAATAATACTAGTTGTGCCCGCGACTCCGTCCGCGTGGAATAGTGACCTTATCACTAAGGGGTATGAAAAATAGATGTTGGCCGATTCTCAGACCTACTCAATATGCTCACAAAATTTCATGAGAATCGGTCAAAACGTTTCGGAGTACGGGAACGAACATTGTGACACGAGAATTTTATATATAAGTTATATTTATTTACAAAAGAAAGTATTATAAGTTGTATATCAGTTGTCTAGTATCCATAACACAAACGTACTGCTGTTTACTTTGTGATTAGATTTTTTTTATTGATGTGGGACAGCAGACAGGCTGATGGCCCGCTTAGAATTTAGCAGTTACCGTCGCCTATGGGTACATGTTCTCGGGTCACTAATGCCGGAACACAACACAAAGTTATTATGGCGGCATACTTAAGACCAAAGGTTGTTGCGGTCGGTAGCTAGGATGGGTTGCTTTGTCCGGCCAGTACTCGACGACTGGCTCGGGAGAAGGCACGGCTCCCTGTCGTTTAGGGTGACGCAGGTGCTGTCGGGGCACGGCTGCTTCGGCAAGTACCTGTGCCGCATAGACAGGGAGCCGGACGCTCGATGCCACCACTGCGTCCACGGCGGGGAGGACACGGCGCAACACACACTCGCCGAGTGTGTAGCTTGGGAGGAGAAGCGCCGTGTCCTCACAAATGAAGTAGGAGGAGATCTGTCGCTGCCGGCCGTAGTGCGGAGGATGGTCGGTAGCGCAGAGTCGTGGGACGCAGTGGTGTCCTTCTGCGAGGACGTGATGTCGCAGAAGGAAACTGCGTAACGGGAGAGGGAGATCTCGACTCCCTTCCCCGGCCGCAGAAGGTGCACCGGGCGAAGGAGAAGGGCGGACAACGCCCTTTTCCGGCCTCCATAAATAGGTCCAGGGGCGAGGGACTTGGGGAAGTTCCCGCCCCCTATTCGATGGACCCGAGGTGGAGGCGCGCGCGGGTGTCGGCGTGCGCCTCTGAGGCGATGCACGGGGTAGTTAAACACCTCACTACCCCGTGCAGGAGACGAGGCCCGGACAGACCGGACCAGCACTAGTGTGGGGCTGCGGAAGAATTTGGATTCCCGCGGCCCCGCGCGCACGTGTGAGGAGACACCGGAGTGGTGGTTTTAGCCGGTAGGAGTCCGGCATGCCCCTCCGCCTTTCCCCAGGCGGAGGTAGTCCATGAGGATTTCCCCACCCCGTAAAAAAAAAAAAAAGGGTTGCTTTGTCGCCTTTTACGACAGGCCGACCCTGGCCGCAGAGTTTGGTATTCTTTCTCCGCCCCTGCACGGATAAAATGAGATGTCGCTGTTTTAATCGCAACAGTATGTTTTTTTTAAGTAAAACTTCTTTGCGCGCATAAAGGTAACATTTTTACGGATGAAACGCAATATTAGCGACACGAAGATGTGAAACGCTTTTTTTTTGCTCCAGTAATACTAACCTTATTAATAATGGGTTAAGGCTTATTCTAATTTTTAAATGATTGCATTACTTAAACATATCTATTCGGAATTGCGACTTTATTACAATGAAATACACTTGAATTTTTTTGCTCTA
Organism: Malacosoma neustria; assembly: GCA_963693495.1. Lineage (NCBI taxonomy): Eukaryota > Metazoa > Arthropoda > Insecta > Lepidoptera > Lasiocampidae > Malacosoma > Malacosoma neustria. The sequence continues at coordinate 5,594,003 of OY856401.1, forward strand.
GTAACACCAATCTTATTAATAATGGCTTAAGTATTATTGAAGTGTTCTATAATGTAATTTTAGAATGATTGCATTGCATTACTTATAGATATATCTTATTCGAATCGCGACTTTATTGCAATATAATAGAGTTTCGTTTAATAAGATTTAAAATAATCATCATCATCTCAGCGATCATCCCGGTTGCAACCCAAACTTCCGTTTCGGTGCCCGGGGTCCGCTTTCCGACTTTTTCTACTCCACATCGCACGGTCTTCAGCATTCCTGGTAGTGAGCCCATTGGCACGCATGTCACCCCTTACGACGTCAAGCCAGCACTTTTTGGGTCTACCCCTCCTGCCAGGGCCCGGCGGAGGCGGCATGGCCAGACATTTGTTTCCCACGTAATCATCCGGTTGCCGCAAAACGTGACCGTACCAACAATATGATTTAAAATAATAATATTTCTAAAATTCTCTCTTCTAAATTTATTAGAAGATTTAAAAATTAGTTTGCCAAAGAAGTTTCTCTTCTGACACGTGTACTTGTACGCACGCACTTTTTTTTATGTTTAATTATTTAGGTGATTGCCTAACGATTGTTAGGAAAACTGACTTTCCCTTTTTCAAGAGACAAAGAGAAGTGTTACTAAGTTCTTCTCCGTCATCATTTTTTACAGATGTGCGTTACAATAGATTTGCTAGCGAATGACCATGAGCTATGCCTAAAAAGACTTCCTCGATCAAAGAAGACGAAAGACGAAGAGAGAAACGTAACTTACCCAATATTTGCTCCCTGGGTATCCATCCCTCCACGTTTATCAAATCCAACCAATGAGAGACGATGTCCAGGAATATGTCCGACGACCATTTCCCTATGAGCAGACCATGGAACCCCTCATCCCATAGGAAACCGCGCGGGAAGAACGACCTGGACACCCACACATTAATGATAAAACGACAATGCCATAGAGTACAGTACTGACACCACCCCGATTGCCTCAAGGGGCGTGTCTCTGCAGTTATTATGGCGGCATCCAGATGGTCGCCATTTAGACGGGCTTGGAGCCCTACCACTTATGTAGGGTGGGTTGTTTAGTCGCCTTTTACGACAGGCCGACCCCGGCCGCAGAGGTCAGTATTCTTTCTCCGCCCCTGCACGGATAACTAAAACTAACAATAAAAAAATCCATACTAATATTATAAATGCGAAAGTAACTCTGTCTGTCTGTCTGTCTGTTCCTCTTTCACGCCTAAACGGCTGAACGGATTTTGATGAAATTTGGTATGGTGATAGATGATAACCTAGAAATGGTCATAGGCTATAAATAATCACGCCATCGTTCTTAGGGGGTAGGCAGTAGGCAGATAACTAAATTGAGTTAGTGATTTTTTGTGCTTCTCCGGTATCTATGAGAATCGGCCAACATCTATTTTTCATCCCCCTAAATGTTAGGGGTGACCTACCCCCAAATTTTTTTTTAAATTTTTTGACATTTTATTATTTATATGGCAGAACAACGTTTGCCGGGTCAGCTAGTATATATATAAAAGACGCCCTCACCTACTTGGCACGGCGGTGTACAGTGGCGCCCTCCAATAGGGGACAGGCTCCCCAGTATACTGGGACTGGACCCTTCCAGCTCCATAAAAGTATCCGATACCTCCCAACATGTTAGACAGAGCTGCTTTAGCTATGGTCACGTGATCTTTGGAATACCTGAAATATTTTTTTTTATATCACCACCTAGTCCCAAAGCAGTACATCAATTGTTTTATGGGTACTAGACAACTAATATAATCTATATATTAATACGTGAAGCGAAATCTTTGTCCCCCTTTTTTACGAAAATTGCGCCGAAGGAGGGGTATGAAGTTTGGCGCAGTTGAAATCTATATGGAGAATTGCAGAAAGCTATTTTTTGCCTAAAATCCATTAGAATGCCTAAAATCCAAAGAAATATTTTATTTGTTTGAAACAAAATTTGAGTCACTTTCTCACCTCACTAATGCAATTTTTTTTTCTTGTCCACTTTTTAATTTTAGTTATTTATTTCATTTTGTTTTTACCACTATATAATAATGTTTTTATAACATGTATTGTTATAGTAATGTATCATTTTGTATAGTGTTAGTTTGTCGCAATTTAAAGAAGTTTTTTAAGAATTATCAAGTAGGGCATTAGATTCTGTTTAGTTCTTTTTTTTTATTGCTATAGAACAGCAGACAGGCTGACGGCCCGCTTAGGATTTAGCCGTTACCGTCGCCTATAGGTGTATGCAACGCCAGTGGCATCGCGAACACGCTGCTGTCCCATAAGGGTACAGGAACTTGGGTCACTAATGTCGGAACACAACACAAGGTTATTATGGCGGCATACTTATGACCAAAGGTGGTCGCCATCCAGGCGGGCTTGAGGCCCTACCACGTAGCTGGGGTGGGTTGTTTTGTCGCCTTTTACGACAGGCCGACCCCGGCCACAGAGGTTAGTATTCTTTCTCCGCCCCTGCACGGATAAATTTTATTTAGTTTATTTAGTTCTTTTATACGCTTTATTCTTTTATACCTATATATGTCGATGTCCGTGACATCTCTCTTCGGACCTATTGGAAGAACAGCGCTGGTTTTTGTATAAAAACCAGCATTTTGCTGAAATGGGTCCAATTTTAGGACTGTACAATCCTTGTATATAATATTTTCTTTATGTTTTTAATGTGTCTTTGTTATGTACTTGTCCTAAATAAATTATTTTCTTTCTTTCTCTTTCTAGAAATACATTAAATTGATTAAAATATACATTACGCACACTACTGCTCGAATTACATACAGCATACACACACATGCATACATTAGTTATGCTTTTTTATAAGAACTTATGGCCTGGTAAACACCTGTAGGTTGACAGCTCAATTAAACGCTTAAGTAGTTCGTACACTTTATACTTATAATAAATATAGAAATATAGCCTTTCATTATAAAGCAATAAATAATTTTGACTTGTAGATGACGATGTACGTCAAATCGGACGAGAAATATTTATTTTTCTCATAATATCTTGTTGTTGTGGGTTGCCTGGAAGAAATCGCTTAAAGCGATAAGGCCGCCCATTGTCTCCAATATTTACAATATTCTCTTTAACTTGTATTATATCATTAGGTTAAGTTGGTGACAATAAAGAATTATCTATCTATCTATCTATCTATCTTAAGGCATTAGATAAAACTTTTTTTTGTAAAATATTAGATATAATTAACATACATTAATATTAAAGAGCATTGCTACAGACCACTAATGTTAATTAATTAGGGCTTATTAATTTACCGTCGCCTATGGATATTGCTATCTATGAATACATCAAAAACAAAAGTTATGACGAACTCTTCGCAAACAGAAAGCATTAGAATTAACAACAAAGAAATAGAATATGCAAGTGAATATATATATATATATATATATATATATATATATATATATATATATATATATATATATATTTTTTTTTTTATTGCTTGAGTTCAGCAGACAGGCAAACGGCCCACCCTGGCAGGTGGTCACCGTCGCCTATGAACGTTTGCAGCACCAGAGGCACCACCAACGCGCTGCCGGTCTCGAAGAAATTTTATAACGCCTTTTTTGAAGAACCCCATATCATACCGCGCTGAGAAAACCTCAGCCGGAAGCTCATTCCAGATCCTGAGAGTACGCAACATGAACATTCTGGAGAACCGTTTCGTACAGGAAGGAAGAGGCTCCAAGAAATGGGGATGAACACCCAGCCGATGGCGGGCAGTGCGGTGGTAGAAAGACGACGAGGGCATCATCCTAAATAGTTCTTCAGAACACTCCCCGTTGTACAGACGGTAGAATTATTTGGGACAGTTAGTATCTACAGAAGAATCAATGAAAAAGAAAATCGATAGAAGAATAAATAATACTTGGAAAACATTCTGGTCTCTAAGCGAAGTCATGAAGAATAACGAAATGCCTATAAAAGAAAAAAGGAAAGTCTATAATACATGCATTCTAGCCTGCTTAACATATGGATGCCAAACGTGGGCACTTACAGAGCAATTAGCTAATAAAACAAGTGTCTGCCAGAACAGCATGGAACGAAGCGTGATTGGAGTTAAGGGAAGATATAAAGTAAGATTGGACAGAATAAAAGCAAATACAAAATTCAAGAATGTCAATACAGTTTATAAACTACTAAAATGCAGATGGACCGGACACATGATAAGAGACAAAAAAGAGAAATGGACTAAACTTATAACGGAATGGTACCCCAGAGACAGCAAAAGAAATCGAGGTAGACAGAGTAAAAGATGGGAGGACGACATTAAAAAAGTAGCTGGCCCAGCATGGAGCCAAATTGCGAAGCACAGAGAAAGATGAAAGTCTTTGGAGGAGGCCTTTGTCGAAGGACAAGCTGTAGTGGAGAAACCGGATGCCGACAACTAAACACTTATAATAAATAATAGATGTAAATGTAATTCTACAGTAATAAAGGCTTATTTATTTATTATGGATATTTGCGACGCCAGGGGCATCCACAACACGCTGCCTTCCGCATAGGGGTTTCGGAATCTGGGTTACTTATGCCGTTTACTATGGCGGTGGTTTTAGAGACCAGAGATGATCGCCATCCAAACGGACTTGGAACCCCACTATCTAGTTGGAGTTGTTTTCAGGCAGGTCGCAGGCGTCTGTAATCTTACCCCTGCGTGGAGAAAACACCCGTACCTACACTCAAACACGTTGCAAACGGACAGAAATCATGCAAACCCACCCTTTCTCTTCTAAATTGAACTTCCTCTCAAATTCTTCATCGAACTCATTCTTCTTCTCTGCCAGCGCTGTTGAATATTCCTCCCTCTTTAACGGAGGGGTTGGGAGGTCCTCAGTCGTGTACACCACATCCAGCACGAATGGGGTTTCCACTAGTAATTGGATCGGTATGAAATTTATATCCTTATCCTAAAAAAGAGATTGAATATGAGACGATCATTAAGAGGAGCTGCAGCGGGTCCTGGCAGGATGGGAGACCCAAAAAGTGCTGGCGAGGTGATATGCGTGCCAATGGACCTACTACCAGGGATACCGAAGACCGTAAGAAGTGGAGAAGAAAAATTCGAAAAGCTGACCCTGAAACGGGAGTTTCGGATTTTAATACTAAGACCATGATCATGATCTTAGATCAAGATCATGGTGATGATATGAGTGATCTACTTTAAATAATTGCCGGTCTTATCAAGGTCTGGTTGGAGCCTCGGGTCTTGGGGTCGATTACAAGTGATCAACATAGGAGTAATAATCACACAAGCAAGAACTGCGTGTCACGGAGATGAATATGCTGCGGTGGATGTGTGGAGTGACGCGGAAGGACCGCGTTAGGAACTCCCGCATTCGCGGCAGTCTTCATGTCCGTGACATTACGGATACATTGTAGGAGTGTCGACTCCGTTGGTACGGCCACGTTTTACGGCAACCGGATACTTACGTGGGAAACAAATGTCTGGCCATGCCGCTTCTGCCGGGCCCCGGCAGGAGGGGTAGACCCAAAAAGTGCTGGCTTGACGTTGTAAGGGGTGATATGCGTGCCAATGGTCTCACTACCAGGGATGCTGAAGACCGTGCGAAGTGGAGAAGAAAAAGTCGGAAAGCGGACCCCGGGCGCCGAAGCGAGAGTTTGGGCTGCAACCGGGACTAACGCTAGGATGATGATGATGATGATGAATGAAAATGTGTGCGGTATTCCCGTGTGTCGCGGGACCGCGGGACATTTCATACAAAATACCGTACCTGATCCTCCAACTCGCTGTCTTCGCCCAATACGGCTATCTTTCCGTGCGTATGGTGTTTCACCACCCTCAACAATGAGTACAACTTCTCCTTCAACACGTGCAATCCAGGTGCGTGCGCTTCAGAATGGGATTTGTGGAGAAGTTTTCCTGGAATTTTTTATTTAAAGCAACTGAGAGAATAGTTATTCTCTCCGTACAGGGAAACCCCTGCGGCCGGGGTGCGGCCTGTCGTAAAAGGCTACAAAACAACCCTAGCTACGTTTTAGGGCCGCAAACTCGTCTGGATGGCAACCACCTTTGGTCTATTTTATTTGGAAAGTAAAAGAAGTAGAGGAAGGCAATTTAAACGTTGGGAAGATGATTTTAAGAAGATAGCTGGCCCAGAATGGCTACGTATTGCAAAAAATCGGACAAATTGGAAAGCCTTAGAGGAGGCCTTTGTCGACATACGGAACGCAGACGTGGTCGCTAACTATGGGCCTTATGAGAAAGCTCATGGTCGCTCAGAGAGCAATGGAGAGGGCTATGCTCGGAGTTTCCCTGCGAGATCGAATCAGAAATGAGGAGATTCGCAGGAGAACCAAAGTAACCGACATAGCCCGGATGATTGCAAAACTGAAGTGGCAGTGGGCTGGGCACATAGCTCGAAGGACTGATGGCCGTTGGGGCAGAAAAGTCCTCGAATGGCGACCGCGTACCGGAAGACGCAGTGTTGGTAGGCCCCCCACAAGATGGACCGATGATCTGGTCAAGATCGCCGGGATAGGTTGGATGAAGGCAGCGCAGGACCGATCATCGTGGAGATCTTTGGGGAAGGCCTTTGTCCAGCAGTGGGCGTCTTCCGGCTGAAATGATGATGATGACTTATATAAATATATATTATACATAAATACCCAGACGCTGGACGGACATCAAACCCATGACCTCCGCAATCGTACCGACGTGCATTGGCTGTTAGGACAGAAGGTCGTCATATAATACTAAAACTGAAATACTATTCTATTGTTAAGCCGGATATCCACTAGAGGCAAACTCGAGCAGCCTCGACTTGAAGCAAACAGCCCGAATTGAGGCTGTTTGCTCTGAAACAAAGGCTGGAGGCACGTTGTGGATCAGCTCGAGGCGAGTCGCCTCAGCTTGATCCGGCAGTTTAAAACAGAACAACAACAAAATAGTTTAGAACACGGTGATGCTCATATAATTTTATCAGTTTAATAACAGTTTCGTTGTCCGTTGCGATCCGAGGCGATACGTCCGTTTCCGTCAAATGCACGGCTCGGACTGAGGCTCCTTTGAGCACGACAAAAAAAAACCGACAAAATATGGCTCGGCTTGCGGCAACAAATTTGCCTCGTGTCGCGGTGTGCCTCAGGTTAGGCAGTGTCTCCACTTGTGCGGCCTCGTAGCGAGGCAGCCGCTTGACCTGTTTGCCTCTAGTGGATACCCGGCTTTATAAGTATGAGCGTTTCGACTTGTGAAAGCGGTTGACGCAGGTCATTATTACACACCTTTATGAATCGCCAAGTTAAGTTTGAAATTGAGTAAACTGGGCGTATGCCCCTTGATGGCACCGTCTTCGTACCAGAGGCGGGAGTGGGGCGCCGCGGTCCCCAGGGACTCGTCTAGGGCGGCGTACCAGATTATCACGAAGGGCGCCTTGTTGTTGGCCTATAATAATTATTAATTTCCATAAAAATTGCGTACAATACCATACACAAACCCATCTCGCGCTTGGATTGGAGTGGTTGCTTCTGCGCACAGGTCTTACAGGGCTGTGTGTTAAGCCGCGGGGAGGGGGACGGTGGCATCGTATCCTCCTTTTCATAGGAAGTGTGTAGGCAAGTCAAATCTTTGAATTTTTCGGCATTTCTGTACTATAATATATATTATAGCGGCCGGGAGATACCCGAAGCGCGCCACGCGTGGCAGGCCGCCTTTGCGATACTCACCACCCGGGACTTTCCTCCAGTCGTAATATTCAGCCTAGGGCTGCTAATTTAGCATATTTTATGCTAAATTTAGCATATTTTCATGTGGTTTAGCATATAGCATATTTTTTTAGCATATAAAATAAATATAAAATAAAAGTATAATCATGAAAAATTACATGAATTACATAAATGCGTACGTAATTATTTCCATTTAGAATAAATCCTTTTGTTATATTGTTGGCGAATGGCGCTCCCAGTGCCAACATAATGGAAAGGGTAAATTTTGACCTCAAATGCTCTCTACCGTATTGCAGGGACTCCCCGCCAAATCTCATTCAATATACCATAGATTAGCAGCATTTTTTCACTCCCTCCTACTTATTTGAAAGAAGTGAGATAGAAATAGGATATACTTTACCGCGTACTTATTGTCATTCTAACCTAAACGAATTAAAGTTCATACAGTTTTTACGTGAATTGTTAATTGTTTGATACAGTCCAAGAATTCCGAGTGGATACATCTATACTAAATAGACTCATGTCTCAATGGAGAAACATAGGTGGTTAACATTAGATGGGAGTGTACATCTTCCACCATAGAAATCTTTACAATCAACTACTTCATTCCACACTTCTGGAATGAAGTAGTTGATTATAAAGATGCAGTTACAGTCTGAGCAATGAGGCTTCATCGTCTTCAAGCACATTAGGTGGTCGATGAAGACCAAGATATTACTATTTTATTCGATAACATAGTCGATTAAAACATATATTTTGTATAAGTAATTAATAAATATTTTAAAATTATATTACATTTTATTAGACATTGAAAACTGTTAGCAGAATTTTTAGCATATCTATAAAGCACTTGGCATAATTTTGGCATAATTTTTACATCATTTTAGCAGATTCTTCATTGATCTTGTTGGCAACACTGATTCAGCCGTTGGCAGTGGCAGTTGCCATCTGACCGCGCGCGATCGTAACCGTAGTTTTATAAAATGTCTTAATTTCATTTAAACGTTTCCTCGATGTTTTAAATAAACTATTTTAAAATGTTGGCTATACATACCACAATATGTATTTATTATACATATAAACCTTCCTCTTGAATCACTCTATCTATCGCTGATTGCATTAAAATACGTTGAATAGTTTAAAAGATCTAAGCGAACAAACAGCGGAAGCGACTTCATTATATACTATGTAAAGATTATGTGTATTATGTTTTTTTTTTATTGCTGTAGGACAGCAGACAGGCTGACGACCCACTTAGAATTTAGCAGTTACCGTCGCCTATGGGTGTTTGCAACGCCAGTGGCATCGCGATCACTCTGCTGTCCCATAAGGGTACAGGAACTTGGGTCACTAAGGCCGGAACACAACACAAGGTTATTATGGGGGCATACTTAAGACCAAAGGTGGTCTCCATCCAAACAGGCTTGAGGCCCTACCACGTAGCTAGGGTAGGTTGGTTGTATTGTCGCCTTTTACGACAGGCCGACCCCGGCAGCAGAGGTCAGTATTCTTTCTCCACGCCTGCACGGATAGATAGTTGTAAACACGAAAACACAGATGGTTCACAACCAGATGGTGTGATCAAGTACAGGCCCCAACCTCATCCAAATTTTACTCCGTCCTCAGAGGAGTTATGGATACGCGCCAATGGAGGCAGATTATTAAAATAAGGTGCACCATACTACTGATGTCCACTGATAACCACGTTCCTCAGCCCTGAGGGAATAACCATAGAGAGAAATAGATCTAGTCTACTATAATGGCATACCTTAGTAGTAACATTGATCCTCGCAGTCCAGTGACCCCCATGCTCCCCCCCAGGTACCTTCACAAAGGAGGTTATAATATCATGAGGGGGATCCGATATAAATTGCTCACCAAACGATAAGCCATCATGATACATCCATCCGTATGTTGGCAGATTGTCATTTTGGTCACACCAATGCCTGGAAAAAATTGCCAAACCATCTTTTACACAATCCTTTTGTATTCGTCCACTGTCATTTTTAGCATTTTCCTTGTTAGATGACTTCTTGCATTCTCTTCTCTATCATTGACACTACTTTCAAACATTCCCTGATATTTTCGTTTCTAATTTTATCCATTTTTGTAACTCCATTCATCAAAGTCAACATTTGCATCTCCGCATGAAGTATCCGCTTTGTGACCCAGCAGTTCTCACCTCAAGACCACTAAATACAGTGGTTATACCCACAATGCTTATCTATAAATAGTTGTTGGATTGATCTTGTAGTGGACTGTTAACATTTGGCTAAAACAGATTTTTTTAATTTTTCTAGGACACCAGACAGGCTGACGGTCTGCTTAGAAATTTAGTAGTTTGCAACGCCAGTGGAATCGTGAACACGCTGCTGTCCCATAAGGGTACAGGAACTTGGGTCACTAATGCCGGAATACAACACAAGGTTATTATGACGGTATACTTAAGACCAAAGGTGGTCGCCATCCAGACGGACCTGAGGCCCTACCACGTAGCTAGGGTGGGTTGTTTTGTTTTGTGTTGTTAGTGTTCTTAAAAATATCAACAGAATTTCAACTAAATCGAAACAGATATTAACTTTTGTTGATTATCTGTAATAGTTCGGTTTATGTTGTTTATAGATACCGAGTTTTGAGCGCTCGGCTAAAGTAGTCTTGCGCATGTATGTAAAGAAAATATATTTCTTTAATCCTGAAAACTGATGGGTGAAGCAACGACAATGTACCGACAATGTTTCATACCTACCAATAGATGGCGTTGTGCGCGTGATGTCATGGCGTGAATAAAACAGTTTGTATTTTAATTGTAATGTGAGGTTATGAAAAATATTGTAGATTTAAATAATAAACTTTAAATGTCATTTCTTTGGTTTTCAGGTAAGATTAGTTTAAGTAAAATCAGTGCATTTGTTGTATTGTGTACCTACATGTGTAAGTAATTAGAATAAATATCTTTGGTTTTCAGAGCAACGATATATTGTTTTGATTCAAATCGAACACTCCAAATAAATTCTTATATGTATACACTCGCGCTCATAATTATTATGAATCTTATTATTACGACGCAGACATGCGAACGGTACGCGGGAGCGGCAGGCGACTGATACACCACACACCGACAATATGCCGCTGGCAGTCTCACCGGTCGCTCCAACGTCACCCCCTCCGCGCCATACGGACCAAAAAAATTACAACCGCGCATTCAAGGCTATCGTTTAAAACTCGTGATATGTATACCAAGGCTCGCCGAGCAACGGAGTGTTTTAATAACCATCGGTACCGACATATTCGCGCGCAGCCCCTTTAACACGTGTCCCTTTGTGTAAAAAATCATAAAGCTCCGTAGATATATGAACAATCCTTCATTAGTCCGTGCAGCGGCGAAGAAATAATACTGACCTCTGCGGCCCGGGTCGGCCTATCATAAAAGGCGACAAAACAACCCAGGCTATGGGGCAGGGCCCTAAGCCCTGGATGGCGACCACCTTTAGTCTTAAGTATGCCGCCATAATAGCTTTGTGTTGTGTTCCCGCATTAGTGACCCTAGTTCCTGTACCCTTATAGGACAGCAGCGTTTTCGCGATGTCACTGGCGTTGCAAACACACATAAGCGATGGTAACTACTAAATTCTAAGTGGGCCGTCAGCCTGTCTGCTGCCCTACAGCTATAAAAAAAATTGTAAACTACAGCACGACCCAGGCACAGTAGCGAGATATTTTTTAAATATGGGGTGTTTCATTCCCAACCACCATCTCCCTAATTTAGTTAGGGGATTTTGTAGTAGTAGGGGGATATTGCAGGCTGTTTAGTAGTATACATACCGTATGCCTTTATGCGTAGCTGCAGTAATTTCATACCACATCAACCCAAAAACCGGTGACCGTGGCTCCCTGCTCTTCAGGCCTAAATATACTCCGGGTCTGTATGTACCCCAGTAACGATCTGGCACTGCCAGACCTGATTCTCTTACTATCTGGAATTAAATGATTTCATCAATTCAATATTAAAATGGTTGATCAACCCACTTTGTTATTACGGTTACACTTATTGAAATTTTTTTCAGGGGGTCAAGATAAAGGAAAACTGATTTTGGAGGTTGACGAGGTGTAATAATCGACCCCTATAAATAACAGGAGTTCTTATTTCAAATTTTCAAGATAAGTTATGTTACAGAAGGAGGAACAAAGACTTATTATAATAGCTTGCAAATGTGGTTGATAGATAGATCTTAAAGGCCGTGTAGGGGCTAATATTAAAGGAAAATATATAAAAAAAAAACATCGTTAGTACAATGCCCTACTATTGTCCAAGTACTCACCTTTTCATCATCAAAGGGAGTGTTAACTCGCGTTTCCAAATATCCCAAAGCCCCAACGTACACAGCAACAACTAAACAAATGCATCCAATAATACTTTTCCACATAGAAAATAATCCAAAAGTTCGACCGCCGGTCGACTGCTCGCTACTCGAACTGCTGCTCTCGTTATTTCCATTTCTGGGATCAGTTTTCACATTTTTCCTTTGCCTGACCATGTTAATAATAATTTAAGTTACACTTTATGTTATATGAATTAATTGACACGTTTTATTTACTTTATATAAACGAAAATTAACGAAACATTTTTCCAGCCGACGTCAATAATTTCGACTTTGATAACAGAATTATCATAGACTAATGTCAATGTCACATTCAAAATAGTGTAGTACTACTACAATTTGTTTTTTTCAGTTAATAAAGCGATTGTATGATTTTAACCAATTATTAATTTACGACAATCAGTTATCTTATATCTTTAGACGAGCAATTCTTGTATATATTTAATTGGAATCTCGGAATCGGTTCCAACAATTTTCATGAAATTTAGTATACGGGGAGTTTCGGGAGCGATAATTCGATCTAGTTATGAATCATTTCTAGAAAATGTCAAGAGGTGGCGTTTGAATAATCCCAATTTAAACTGAAAAATGACTCTTCCTGACATCTATCGGTGAATAATAATACTATTTTTTCTAAATTGCTTTAACGACACAACAACACTAAAGCTATTCCAGCAGATGGCGTTGAAGTAACACGAAGTCAATGAGTGTTTGCTTTGAGGTTAGACTAAGAAAATCAATTGTTATTTTCCAAAAAACACAATTTAAAAAAAAATACCGACCAAAGCTCGGTCATCCGGATATTCATTAAATAAAGAACAGCACATTAAACTGAAGCACCTTGTAAGGTCAAATTAAAATTGTCAAAAAAACAAGACGTATGGAAAACGTCACCACGGTAATATGAGCTTATATAATATATATGCATGAATAAATTGAATTGAATGGCTATACTATAAAAGATAGCTGATAAGCTATTGTCCTTACCAAAAGCAAGAGTGTACTGACGCATTGCTTGGGAGTGCTACACCAGGCCGTTACGAGGTTTCCTTGTATACGATCTTAGCATAAAGGGTAGTTCAGATCTCGCCTCTTTATTTTCTTAACTACCTTCACTCTCAGCGAGGTGTATGGTAAAATCGAGCTTGGAACAATACCGCATGAACCTCTGTAACGCGCGGGATGTGTCAACGTTCAACCTCCCTGAAGATCACACAGCACCGTGCGCAATTGGCTTGTTAGTACAAACTTTCATTGGCCGCGCCAAAACATTGTGTTCAGTGTCTAATTTTGTGACATTTAGCTTGTGCCGTACAAAAATTCCTCTGTGAGCGGACCTGAACTGAACCGGGAACAGGTAGAATCGAGGTATCGCACAGGGTGTATTATGAAAGTAATGCGCATGAATTTTTATGACGTAACAATTTTTTTTATTGCATTAGGACAACAGGCAGGCTGACGGCCCGCTTAGAATTTAGCAGTTACCGTCGCCTATGGGTGTTTGAAACGCCAGTGGCATAGCGATCACGCTGCTGTCCCATAAGGGTACAGGAACTTGGGTCATTAATGCCGGAACACAACACAAGGTTATTATGGCGGCATACTTAAGACCAAAGGTGGTCACCATCTAGACGGGCTTGAGGCCCTACCACGTAACCAAGGCGGGTTGTTATGTCGCCTTTTACGACAGAGGCCGCAGAGGTTATTATTCTTTCTCCACCCCTGCACATCCGTGCACGATCTATCCAGATCGTGCATCACAGAGTGCTCGGATAATGTGGTGGGGAGTTTGCTCTTCCAAACGCACCTAATCTCGATTTCCTACAAGCAGTAGAAGAGGTTGGACGTGTCTTCGCACAAAGTGCTTTTATCGAGTTTGTACTGCAAGGGCAAACTGTCAACGCAGGCTTTTACCTGGAGGTGCTCAAGAGATTGAGGCACAGAGTCGCGCGCGTCAGACCAGTCATCAAAGACGGCTTCCAGCTTCACCACGACAACGCCCCAAGCCACACACGACCTTCGAAGTTACCAACTATCTGACCCAGAGACCCCCGCTGTGACCCAGCCTCCTTACAACCCAGACTTGGCTCCCTGTGATTTTAACAATTTGTACCAATCAGATCAATAAATCTATTTTTCTCAGAAAATATGCATCCTGAATATCTCTAACCAACAGCTCCTCTCCCTCTTCTCTCGACTGTATGAGAATACAGTCCACTGCTCTCAATCTATCCCTCTCACCTGTAGTACGATGCACTCTCGGTCCGTGACCGGCACCGTACACTCTCGAAGAATTCATAATGAGTAATAAAAATATCTATTAAGCTTAATTACTTTATTTCATGAACTATATACATTATGCATAATATAAACGTCTGTATAGACTAAATACACAGGACAATATCTAATTTACTTATGATATAGTTATTGAAGTGATAACTTCTTATGGGAGGGTAAACCGCTTCGTTACGTAACACGTTACGACGCCAGTCTGTCTGGCTTCCCTTTCTCTCACGCATACGGCAGCGAAAGGCAGGCTCCTCCTCTCTCACTCTAACCCACAGCGCTAGATCTCGACTTTATTACAATGAAATACAGTTGAGCTTTTTTTTCTTCATAAAGAATCTACATTAGGGAATAATTTAATATAATTTTGAAACATTTTGTGGAAAAATTGTAAACTTTAGTTATTTTTGAATTATTTTTGGTTTTATTAATAAGTAACCTTTCCTTACATTATCATATTAAACTACATAAAATTTAAGCTAAACTTTTCTCAAGTTGAACAATTTCAATATCAAATAGTTCAACTTAGATTAGTTTTAAGTTATCACTTCTGTCGGGCGTCCCGAGACGCACACGTTTTTTTATCTAAGACTTAATTTACACAATACTTTATAGTTATTGAATCAACTTCCTTAAGCAATGCAACTATTTATAACTTTGTTTATTCATACACTAAATATTATCAAACACATCGACTGCCGAATACTATTATCCGAGTAGCATGAGACCCTTACGGCTGAGCTTATCACTCGGATCCGTGTATAACGGCTATTCTCTAAGACATGTGCCAACCACTCAAATCCAAAGAAAGGTTTATTTATAAAAATAAGTTACCACATTTCATCATTTATGTATACCTGATCAAGGATGACTATTCGACTAATGGCACATCACTAACCAAACGAATTATGTCACATCTATACAATAAAGAGTCATTCATAATTTTTAAATGTATAATAGAGAAAAACTCGTTTAGACATAGTAAGTTTTTAAGCAAAAAAGCAATATATTAATTCCATATAGAACAGATTATATAAAAAAGTGTGCGTATATGCATACGGCACATGAGTGCAAGATGCCCATAGAGCTGAAGAAGATTGGTGCAGTTTCCCTTCAAAATTTTCAATAAAATTAATTTTTCAGAAATATTTGAGTAGTTCTCTTTTGTTTCATTACAGACAGAAATAAATGATTAATTTAAATCGATCATAATCGTTATAATATTACGATAATCCGATAAGTACCATAAACAATTCTGTAGACAACACTATTTTTAAACCTTAAACAAACCTACAATACTTTCCCTCGTAATTAAGGGGGAGACGACAGTGGGGGAGCTTTTATATTCTTCCTCTCAAATTATGATACCTGATGCAAGCATATATTTATCATTAAATCATATCATCTATCTACCAAAGGGAATTATTGCAAAAATTCTCCTTAATCTGATTTAAAAAAGAAATTTAACTCAAGCTTCACCAAATTCTATCCTCCCCCTCCCCCTCCCCTCTACGCAAATCACGTGGCTTTCAGCATATCATCAAGCTCCGCGAGGGTCATGGTGGCCTCCCTGACCTGGTCTGCCTGCGCGCGCGCACTATCCGTCAGGGCTGTGAGACTCTGCCTTAAGGCGGTGAGACGCAATGAGACGCGGCGTTTCTCCTCTAGAAGAAGTTCACGCGCCTTCGAGCCTGGAAGTTCAAGTTGGGGTTATTGAAACATTTACATGGTTGCATGGGGCTTCACCAAGACTTTCGGAACAATCCATCGAGCTGTAGTCAACACGACAACCACTGTGGAACAATATCTTTATGATCACAAGTTCAATTACCGCTCAAGGCTGAGGTTTATAAGGTACATGGTAACTGAATATTATTTTGGGAGACCCGTCTAAAGGTCCTGGGGTTTTGACACCGAGGACCGTTTTTCTGTCATAATTATGCATATTTTAGCACAATTTCCCTATATCGAAGACGAAGAAAAACACCTTGAGGATACCTGCATACCGGAAGCATCAATATGTGTAAGTCCACC
Source organism: Malacosoma neustria (assembly GCA_963693495.1). Taxonomy (NCBI): domain Eukaryota; kingdom Metazoa; phylum Arthropoda; class Insecta; order Lepidoptera; family Lasiocampidae; genus Malacosoma; species Malacosoma neustria. The sequence goes on from OY856401.1 coordinate 5,610,430, forward strand.
TGTATGCGCCGGCCGTTGAACATGCACCGGTCATCTTCTTTCCGCTTTCGCACTTTGCTTCTACGCCCCGCTTACAATATTATCCAACCCTCACCAACACACCCGCTATGAAAGGGACGGATACCATGCCGCTGGCGAGGAACGCGGCCCTGATCTCGCGGCGATCGTTTCCCCGCGGCACAGTCCATTTCGAACCGCGCGCAGAGGCAACCCTGGCCTTGACCAAAATAAAAAAGGGGAGCAAGATCCTGTAGTGCCCGCTTCCGATACGAACCAGTGCACGGAGCCCCAGTGGCGGGTGAGTAATCCATTAGTTTCCCGCATAAACATTAACTTAACCCGCCTGGTGGGTATACTGTAACACTAGGTGAAAGTCCAAGCCCAGCCGTGGGATATTAGTTATTAATCCTATATCTTTAAACGAGCAATTCTTATATATATATAATTGGAGTCTCGGAATCGGCTCCAACAATTTTCATGACATTTAGTATACGGGGGGGTTTCGGGGGCGATAAATCGATCTAGCTAGGAATCATTTCTAGAAAATGTCATTTTATTCGCTTTTTTTTATTGGAAGAAAAATAACAAGAAGGTGGCGTTTGAGTAGTCCCAATTTAAACTGAAAAATGACTCTTCCTGACATCTATCGGCGAATAATAATACTATTTTTTTTAAATTGCTTTAACGACACAACAACACTAAAGCTATTCCAGCAGATGGCGTTGTTAAGTAACACGAAGTCAATGAGTGTTTGCTTTAAGGTTAGACTACAATCAGATATCAGAGATAGTATGTAAATTTTAATTTAACTTTATATGTATTTTCTATTTTTTTTTTCATCTGTGCAGGGGCGGAGAAAGAATACTGACGCCTGCGCGCGGGGTCGACCTGTCGTAAAAGGTGACAAAACAACCCACCCTAGCTACGTGGTAGGGCCCTAAGCCCATCTGGATGGTGACCACCTCTGTCATAAGTATGCCGCTATAATAACTTTGTGTTGTGATCCAAGCATTAGTTCCCCAAGTTCTTGTACCCTTATGGGACAGCAGCGTGTTCGCGATGACACTGGCGTTGCAAACACCCATAGGCGACGGTAACTGGTAAATTCTAAATGGGCCGTCAGCAGGCTGTCCTACAGCAATAAAAAAAAACATTTCTAGAAACTCTGTAACTCTGACACCAGTAATAAATAAAATTACTGATGAGAAAATTAAAGTCACTGTTTTAAAAAGCGTGGGGTGCTCGATATCAATGGTGTTAATTTTTTTTTACTAGTTTCATTCTGAAATACACAGTTTAAAAGTATCGTACTAAGAATTATTTTGTATCTTTACGTTTTATTAACTATAAAAACGTGTTTTTTTAATTTTAAGTATAATTTATTTCTTGTCAATTCCCAATCGATCAATGTTTTTATTAAATTAACGCCATCTTCCGGCAGAAGGAAAAGAAAGCGTTAATCCTGATGACCCTGATAAGGACTATGAAACAAAATGATTAAAATCGTGTATTGTCATCAAGACAAGTGTGCAAAAGTTTGAATTTTTTTTATCTTTCAATGTGGCCATATAATGCGAAGAGAGGAGCATCATGTAATAAGGAGGATGCTAGAAATGATAGTGAATGGATATAAGAGGAGAGGTAGACCAAAGAAAAGATGGATGGCTTGTGTAAAAGGTTAAAAAGGACAGGAAGAAGAATGTGGGTAAAAATCGTGTTCGAAAATTCCGTTGAAGCGTAGTAAAAAATATAAAGCTGAATCGAGCCACAACTGGCTCTATAATGAAAATGACCCAACTCACCCAAAAATGGCAAATAATCAGCAGCCCTCTCCGCTCTGATGTCCAGTTTGAACCAGTCTTCGGTATCATCAGACTCTGACGATGGTAGCTCATCGTACAGGCTTCCGTTTTCTGATTGGCTATCCTCATCGCTTGGCACCTCCTCATCCATTACTTCTGGTTTCATGATCTTTTGTTTTGTCTTTGGTTGATCTTCTATGTCGGATTCTTCAGCAAATTCCTAAAAAAAAAACAGTAGTTAGTGGTATTTTCATCCATTTCATTATGCACTTAATTTGTGTGAGGCTGTGAAATGTGGCCGGTGCTGGAGCGACACAAGCAGGCAGTGCGTGTCACGGAGATGAACATGCTGCGGTAGATGTGTGGACTGACACGGAAAGTTGGCCTGAGCAATTTCCGCATCCGCAGCAGCCTTCATGTCAACAAACAAGGAACAAATGTCGGGACAGGCTGCCTCCGCCGCGCTCAGGCAGGAGGGGTAGACCCAAAACACTTTTGACGTCATAAAGGGTGATGCGTGCCAATGGACTCACTGTCAGGGATGCTGAATATCGTACGAAGTGGAGAAGAAAATGTCAGAAAGCGTACCCAGCCACCGAAGCGGGAGTTTGGGTTACATCCGGGATTTGACACTAGGACGATGATGATGATCACCACACATGTGTAGGGTGTTTGGGGTTTTTCACCTCATCGGCTTTCAAGAATACCAGACACAGTTATAGTCAGACTACAGTCACATCCTATGGCCCCCCGTTTAAGGCGAATGAAGGAACAACCAGATGGTTTTAGTGGTTATACTATCAACGCGCTTCTCCCAGCCAAGAGACAGGGGTGAAAGAGCGCACTGCACGAGGAGTCTGACATAACCCCGAAATAAAAATATTCTGTCATCGTATTGAACGCCTACACGTGAGTGATTTCGCTAATACTTTTTTTAAATTAGATCAGTGGCATTTTGCTTATTGACTATTAACTCAACGCCATCTAGCATCAAAATAGGAAGGAGAGCGCTTGTGTTGTAGGTACTAAACATATTTTACAAAATTAGTCCAGCGTTTAGGAGTTCAATCACATACCAGTTTTATCCGTGCAGGGGCGGAGAAATAATACTGACCTCTGCGGCCGGGATCGGCCTGTCGTAAATGGCGACAAAACAACCCACCTAGCCTAGCTACATGGTAGTGCCCCAAGCCTATCTGCACGGGGACCTTTGATCTTTACCATGCCGCCATAATAACTTTCTGTAGTGTTTTTTTTATTTATTTATTTGGGAAACAAACAATTACAATACATCACAATATAAATAAAACATAAAAATTAACAAATCAGTAAAGTTTCCACTTATAGGTGTTCCGGCATTAGTGACCAAAGTTCCTGTACCCTTATGGGGCAGCAGCGTGGGACAGGCGACGGTAATGGCTAAAAATTCTAAGTTAGCCGTCACCCTGTCTGCTGTCCTACATCAATAAAAAAAAATACAGACCCCGAGCTCTAAAAAGAAAGCTTAAAATAAATTATTGTTAAAAAAAAACCAGTAACTCACATCATCAAGCTCAAAGTCCTCATCATCCTCCAGGAATTCCTCTTCGTCGATGATCTCATCATTTTCATCCTTCACCTTCGAGGCCATCAGTTCTTTAAACTTGGATATTTGACTAGACTTAAGAACATTCGATCCAGACTTTTGACTCTGCAATCTTTGACTATCTGATTTAGACTTTTGAATAGACGACTCGGTACTTTTCGTTTCAGACTTTGGCGAATGGGAAATGAGAGGTTTCTTCTGAAAGATCACATTACTTGGTTTTTTTGTTGAACTTTTTGAGATCAACATTTTGTTTTGCGGTGATTTTGCAGTAGGTTTTGGTTTACCTGAAAAGTCTGCTTTATTAAATTTATTATAATAATATAATAAGCTTTTTTTTTTATTAAGTTTTAGTTTACTAAAAATATTTTAAAAAGATTGCGTAAATAATAATATGGCAAAAAAAGGTGTGAATATTCAGATTTTTTTACTGCTGTAGGACAGCAAGCAGGCTGAAGGCCCGCTTAGAATTCCGCCAGTGGCATCGCAAACACGCTGCTGTCCCATAAGGGTACAAGAACTTACTGGCGTTGCAAACACCTATAGGCGATGGTAACTGCTAAATTCTAAGCGGGCTGTCAGCCTGTCTGCTGTCCTACGCAATAAAAAAAAAACATATTACAATTGCAACGTACGGACGGTGAAGAAAAACATCGTGAAACCTGCACACCGATATCACTGCTGTAAAAAAGCAGGTAGGTTGATGGCCTACTTAACAATTAACAGTTACAGTTGCCTATGGATGTTTACTACTGTCTGCATTGGGTTCTAGACCCTGGGTCACTAATGCCGGAACACAAGGTTATTATGATGTATATTATGGTGTATTTTGAGACCTGGGGTGATTGCCATCCCGAAGGGCTTGGAGTCTTACTACCTAGGGTTGTTTTGTAGCCTTTAACGATAGTTCTTATCCGTGCAGGGGCGGAGAAGGAATACTAACCTCTGCGGCCGGGGTCGGCCTGTCGTAAAAGGCAACAAAACAACCCACCCTAGCTACCGACCGCAACCAACTTTGGTCTTAAGTATGCCGCCATAATAACCTTCTGTTGTGTTCCGGCATTAATGGACCCAAGTTCCTATACCTTATGGGACAGCAGCGTGTTCGCGATGCCACTGGCGTTGCAAAAACACCCATAGGTCTGTCTGCTGTCCTACAGCAATATAAAAAAATTCACACCCAGGCAACTTGGATCAGTATTTAAGAATACGGAGTAAGCTCCGCCCCTACACGGAAAAAAATGTGGACAATCCGACTTGGACAAGCATGGCGAGTACAATATCCGTTCCCTGTAGAAGAAGACCCCTTGAGTGTTGCCACGAGTGGGTCGTTATGAGCTTCAATAACGATGACGAGAAGTAGGGAGATCTTGCTTAAAACCTGGCACCACGCGGTCACACTTCAATACTTACCGTATACTTTTATTTCTGGCAATTTGCTCCTCACTGGCTGTCTTCTGTAAACACCAGAGGAATCTTTAGTCTTCGTGGAAGAATTCTTCATGCTGTACAACTTCTGCGTTGCTCCATCGTCAGATGACTGCCAGAAGAGAAGATATTGTCATATTCTTGAAGGGATGGAAATGGAGTCAAAACGTCTATGTGCACAGGTACTAAGGCACTAATCGGATTCAAAACCCACGGTGACGTGCATCTCTTAGGCACTTTTTCAAGCCTAATGTACAGACGTCAGTCCGTCGTCTTTAGGGGGAAGTAATAGCCAAGCAGTGGGACGTTAATGGCTGTTATTTAAACCTCCCACATAGCAGTGCCTTAATAGCAGACTACCAGCATTTCCTACCTTTTACCTACTTTGGCATCAGAAAGAGGTGAGTTTAGAGATGTTTTTGTATAATTATTTTTTTATTGAAGATCAGTAGACAGGTTAACGGCCCACTTAATACTATGCAGTTATCGTCGCGTATGGATGTTTGCGACGCTAGAGGCACCCGCTGCTGTCCCGGTTAGGAGTACAGGAATCCGGGTCACTAATGCCTGAACATAACACAAGATTATTATGGCGGCATACTTATAGACCGAGGGTGGTTGCCACCCAGACGGGTTTGGTGTCAAACCACGTAGCATTCTTTTGTCGCCTTTTACGAAAGGCCGAACCTGGCCTGCCCGGATAAAATATTTATTTACAAAAAAGTATATATGTAGTATATCGGTTGTCTAGTACCCATAACACAAGTGCTATGTTACTTACTTTGAAACTAGATGGTGTCATGTGAATTGCTCAAATATAACCTTCATACTAATAACGAACGAACAAACTGAATACTAATAACTAAACAAACGAACCCCGAAAGAAATAGGTAGGAGTGACAAGGGAATCGTATAAGCTCCTTCCCCCGGGCGCCGGGCAGTAGAGGTTTTAGTGGGTATACCAGCTACGTGCGTCGACTAATCACCTGTATGCGCACGCGCTTCCACGCGGTTGGCTGTGCTTCAAGCATTTCCATTCATTCCATTATCAACAAAAAAGAGTCTACAGGGCTGAGTTCTCACTTAGGTAAATGATGGTATATTAATATTCTATTCCCATTAATAATATTATTTATAAGAATCATATGGCCACTTATATGCTAGACATAAATGCCACATGTTCAAATGCGCATAATAAAGTCAACGACCATGTGTGGGCGGGGCTGCCCACGCCCCGCCTACTAAACTCCGCTCTTAATTGCTTCCTTTCTTCTTTAATGTTTATTAAAAAAAGATTTTTTTTAAATTTCTTCGTGCAGGGCCGGAGTATGAATACTAGCCCCTGCGGCCAAGGTCGGCCTGTCGTAAAAGGCGACAAAACAACCCTAGCGACGTGGTAGGATTCCAAGCCCGTCTGGATGGCAAACGCCTTCGTTCTTAGTATGCCGCCATAATAACCTTGTGTTGAGGTTCGGCATTAGTGACCCTGATTCCTATACCCCTATGGGACAGCAGCTTATTCGCGGTGCCCCTATTGTCGCAAACATCCATAGGCGACGGTAACTGCTTACTATTAAGTGGGCCGTCAACCTGTCTGATGTTCCTCAGCAATAAAAAAAAGTGCGTGTGTACAAAGTACACATGTCAAAAGTGAAACTTCTTTGGCAAACTAATTTTTAAATCTTCTAATAAATTTAGAAAAGAGAATTTGTGAAATATTATTATTTTATATATTCTTATAGAACACTTCATAATCCTTAAGTCATTAAGGTTGGTATTACTAAAGCAAAAAAAGAAATCAAGTGTATTTCATTGTAATAAAGTAATGCAATGCAATCATTCTAAAATTACATTATAAAATAAACCTTAAGCAATTATTAATAAGGTTAGTATTACTGGAACAAAAAAAAACGTTTCACATCTTCGTGACGCTAATATTGCGTTTCATCCGTAAAAATTTTACCGTCATGCGCGCAAAGAAGTTTCACTTCAAAAAAAATCCTCGTGACTTCACGACGTATAAAGCTGCAATAACACTCCTACCGCATCGGTCTCGTCGTCACCATCGCTCATGTTCTCCGGTTCCGCTTTGGTGGCAGGGAATTTCTTTAACAGTACATGCTTGCCCGCTTTCATTGACTGAGACTTTTTACCCTGAAATAAATTAAAAAAAAATCCTTCCAATTATTTTTTTACACCTGTGTGTGTCTTTTAGGGAATTTATATTTGTAATAATATTGTATGATTTGTATTTGTATGATTTATTCAATTTCATCATCATCATCCCAGCGTTGTATCCCGGTTGCAACCCAAACTTCCGTTTCGGTGCCCGGGGTCCGCTTTCCGACTTTTTCTACTCCACTTCGCACGGTCTTATTAAATGTACTTATTATTATTTTTTATTCTTAATAAACATGTTTTTTCTTTCTATTTAAAGTAACTATTTCTAAGGACTTCTTCCCGCGCTTCGTCCCACCCGCACGTATTTCGTCACATTACATTTTGTCGTTGTACGTTAAACATAGCGTTAAAAATCAGTTTATATTAAAATTTCCACTTATACTGCACAAGCGCACGCAGTTTAGACGCCATTTATAATCTGTGACACTTTGCATCTTTTTCACACTTATATGTATGTCTAGCTCACTATTTCAGTAACGTTCCGTTCTTATCAATAATAATCTACCACCTACATAAGAGTACATACTTTGAAGACTTTTTAACTCCCTCCCTCCGGCGACTATCTATGTTATATAAGAACCCCCCCCCCACTCCCCCTCTAGTTTTCACGTAGCAATTCGTAATACGGTTTTGATTCCCGCGTGACGCCATAATCAATATTTTGAACACCTGCCCCCCCCCCCCCCAACGAGTTACGTAGTGTTCCCTAATATATCCTGAATTTTTTCTTCTATTTAGCGATAGTATATCAACACTTATAAGTATACTGTGACAATTGATACAGTGCCCTCTAGTCTCAAAGTGAGCAACAACACACGCGTTGTGGATACTAGACAACTGTTATACTTTTGTAATTATTTACGCATTATAATTAAATATCGGGGCTAGAATCAAAGTCGAGACCCCGGTAAGCTGTTACTACTCCGGGACTAGATGGATGAATATCACAATATCCATACTGATATTGTAAGTGTGAAAGTAATTGCCTGTCTGTCTGTCTGTTACGTTTTCACGCCTGAACTGCTGAACCAATTTTTATGAATTGTACATACCTCGTAAACAAAATCATCATCATCATCACAATCGGTCGACTGTTCATCATTTTGTTGGTGATCTGTAGATTTTTTCATCACCTTTTTCTTTGTTTTATTTTCGTCTTCGCCCAACATCCTCTGTAACACAAGCCAAAAGTTAAGCCAATTTACAGGTCCACGCCATTTATCATCATCTTATCGTTAAATCCCGGTTGCAACCCAAACTCCCGCTACGGTTCCCAGGGTCTACCTGTCCGACTTCTCTTTTTTATTGCAGTGGAACAGCAGAAAGTATGATGGACCACTTAACAGTAAGCAGATATCGTTGTCTATAGATGTTTGCGACGCTATGGGCACCGCGAACACGCTACTATCCGTATCGGAACACTACTGCAGTACTGGACGCCGGAACATAAGAAGGTTAGTATGGCGGCATACCTATGGACCAAGGGCGGTTGCCATCCAGGCATGCTTGAGACCCTACCATCTTCTTAGAAAAACTTCTCCACTTCTCACGGTCTTCGGCATCCCTGGTAGTAAGTCCATTGGTATACGACGTCAAGCCAGCTATTTTTAGGCCTACCCTTCCTGCCGGGACCCGGCGTAGGGACTTCACAAATCCACCCAAGCATATTCCTCTCCGTGACACTCAGTTCCAGCTTGTGCTCCTTCAGCCTTATAAAAGAAAGGACAGGCATAATGAGACTTATCCCTTCAACTTGACCGGCATCTTAGTGTCGCAAATGACACCAGTCACCTAACGCCATTTGGCCCACGCGGCAGCAATGCCTCGACGTCGCAATCGATGTCACCAGATGCGCGAAATACAGAATCCAGGTGTTTCACCTGATCCGTACGCTCGACCGTATCGCCTCCTATGCGCAGGGGTGTGCTGTTTATGGCTGAGGAACAGCAGCAGTAAGCAGTTAGTCGTGGGGCGTAGCAATGGGGGTACAGGGACCTGAGTCATTAAACACTCTTCTTCTTCTTCTTTTTAGCCTCCTTCAACCATTTTGGTGTAGGCCTCCTCCAACTTTTTCCACTCGGCGCGACATTGAGCTTTCTGGATCCAATTGGAACCAGCGACCCTCTTTATATCGTCTTTCCAGCGCATCTGTGATCTTCCTTGATGGCGCTTATTCCCCCACGGTCTCCACTCAAGGAGTCGCTTGGACCAAGACTCTTCCTTTCGGGCAACATGGCCAGGCCACCTCCAGGAGGTGGGCTGGCCATTAAACACTACACAAGGTTATTATAGCGGCATACTTATAGACCAAGGAAGGTAGCCATGCAGACGGGCTTGAGGCTCTACCACATCACTAAGATTGTATTATCGCCTTTTATGACAGGCCGACTCCGGCAGTGGTCAGCATTCTTACTCCGCCCCCGCACGGAGATATACTGGCTGTAGAATTAAATTTCATTTAATGTCAAGTTAGGGGCCATCCATAAATTACGTCACACGAATTTCATGATTTTTTGACCCCTCCCCCGTCCTTGTCACAGCTGGTCACATTTGCGAGACTCCCCCCCCCCCCCTCCCTAGTGTGACGTCACATATTTTGCAATTTTACAATTAGAAATTATTGAATTCAAACAACAGTTCCAAAACTAGTATTATATGAATTTACCTTCGGCGTCATTTTTTCTACAGTCAGTACCAGCTTTACGTCTAACTAATTAAAACAGGTGGTGGTAAAAACCCCTCTTGAAATAGTCGCTAAAGGCTAGATCGTTGTATATCACAACATGCGATAATCTCGCATTTCAATGTTTTTTTCAAACATTTTCATCAAGATAGAGTTGCAAATGTTTTTGAGTATTTCGTTAATAGTGCAAAGTTCGTTTTAACACGTAGATTTGGAAATGAGACGTCACAAAATCTAGGATCCCTCCCACCCCCTTGTCACACAATGTCACACTTCGTCGACCCCCTCCCTCCCCCTTAACGTGTGACGTAATTTATGGATGGCCCCTTATCGCTTACCAACAAATCATCAGTATCATTTCCATCGTCATCAGATTTCTCCATTTTTGATTTACCGATTTTCCCTTCTACGACATTGTTACTAGTTTTGCTAAAAAAATAAGAATAATTATATACTGCGACAATTCATAAAGCACTGTCTAGCCATCAAGTTTTTATCCGTGCAGGGGCGGAGAAAGAATACTGACCTCTGCGGCCTGGGTCGGCATGTCGTAAAAGGCGACAAAATAATCCTAGATACGTGGTAGGGCCCCAAGCCCGTCTGCATGGCGACCACCTTTGGTCTTAAGTACATACTGGCGACATATGGCGACATCGCCATAATAACCTTGTGTTTTGTTCCAGCATTAGTGACTCAAGTTCCTGTACCCTTATGGGACAGCAGCGTGTTCACGATTCCACTGGCGTTGCAAACACCCATAGGCGATGGTAACTTTTTGTAGTTTTGCAACGCCAGTGGTAACGCGAACACGCTGCTACCCTATAAGGGTACAGGAACTTGGGTCACTAATTCTGAAACAAAACACAAGGTTATTATGGCGGCATACTTGAGACCAAAGGGGGTCGCCATCCAGACGGGCTTGGGGCCCTACCACGTAGCTAGGGTGGGTTGTTTTGTTGCCTTTTACAGAGGTCAGTATTTTTTCTCCGCCCCTGCACGGATAAACTACACACAGATTATTTAATAATACACGCATATCTTTCTTTGCCGTTTCTCCTCTCCTAGCATTCAGAAGCATAGCACATTCCCAAATCGTGGTGTACCACGATTTGGTATTGGTATTGTAATAAGTACATGAGGGGGTGTTGGTTCCGACACTCATGTACGGAAGTGAAAGTTGGGTATGGCAGAAGAAACATGAAAGCAGAATAAATGCAGTTGAGATGAGAGCGTTAAGAAATATGATAGGAGTTAAACTGAGTGACAGGATAAGAAATAGTGAGATAAGTAAACGTTGTGGTCTGAAAGAAGATGTAGTGACAAAAATTGAGAAAGGTATGCTGAGATGGTTTGGCCATGTTGAGAGAATGAATGAAGAACGATTGACGAAAAAAGTGTATAAGGCGAGTGTGAATGGAAGTGTTGGAAGGGGTAGACCTAGGCGGACGTTTCGAGACCAGATCAGGGACGTCTTGAAAAAAGGCCAGGTCAAGAGTACCCTAAACCGAAGGGCATGTATGAAGGGAATAATGAAAGTGGACGAAGCGAAACAAGTATGTAAGGATCGTAGCAAGTGGAAAGAAGTGGTCTCTGCCTACCCCTACGGGAAAGAGGCGTGATTATATGTATGTATGCATGTATTGTAATAAGGATCGGCTTCGCCAGCGAAGTCATCACCACCTCCATTTCTAGCGTTTCATGACTTGCTCTTTCGCTTCCCATGCAGCGGTCGAGCTTAGGTCGCATCTCACAGGAAACACGCTGCCATGGGGTCAGGTCGCCTTTTTCGTTAGGAGTCGCTGTTACATCGTCTAAGACACAGCTTCTAGCCATTTAGGAAAACGTTAGCCGCATCCATCGCACACAACTTAAATTGTGAAGAGCAAAGAAGAACGTTCGCTACAGAACAAATAAATTCCGCTTACCTCGTAGCGAAGGACTCCACATTCTCCTCTTGATGCTCATCATTCTCAAAATCGTTCAACGTTTCTTCTATAGTTTGCCCAGTGCCTTTGCCTTCTGCGAGATCTTCTTTATACATCTTATTCTCTGCTTCGTCATTAACTTTCTCACTGTCTTCCTGAGTAACAAACTTCTAAGGTTATACAGGGTGACTTTGACAAACCGGTCCAAATTTTTTTACGCACTAAACATCATTTAAGGAACCCATTTTTGCAAAAAAAATTGTATGTCAAATTTTCACCATAAAATATTTCACATAGGATCATTAATTCAATCGTACAGAATAATCATATGGTGCAAACAGCGTCGTTAACCTGTTATTACCTGTCTCTGTCACACCCACGTAAATGAGTAGTGCGTATTCGCTCGCCCGGTGCAATGCCGCCGTCCTCGGCCTTTTACTAGGTCAGATGGAGAGGTCATTGACACTCTAGCGCCGTATTATGTAAATTGCGATTTCTTTCAATGACTTTGTGATGGTGATTACTCAAAATTTTTGTAAAGAAAGAAAGAAACGTCAAAACGGCCATCATAGCGTACCGGTAGCATAACTGACCCGGAAAACATTGTTCTTCCATATAAATAAAAAAAATAATAAAAGTATAGTAAGCCTATGTCCTTCAAGGTTCACTATCTCTATACTGAAATTCATCAAGATTGGTTCAGCCATTACGTACTTTTTCATCGATCTTTTTAAGATATACTTACCGTAGTATATTAATTTGATCAATCTCGAAAGGTTTAGCCAGCGTTTGCGATTTAAGCGCACAAAAATATGTTTGTTACATCACATTGTAAATCTTTGAATTTTTGGGCTTTTCTGTACTATAATATATATGTATTATACATACAAACCTTCCTCTTGAATCACTCTATCTATTTAATAATTATTAAGGTTAATAAAAAAGACGGTTTATTATTTTTTGCTTTCCAGTTTTTTCGGCGGTATAATTTTTTGTTAAAAAGTTTTTATTTCATAATTTTATGTGGCTATAATCTACTAATTACTACATGCTTAAATAAATCAGTTCTGCCAAAAGTTATGCGTGGTCATAGATATAATCAGTGAGTGAACAATCAATCATTCTCTGTTTTCGTACCCTTAGGGTTAGTTTTTTTTTTCCAAATTTACATGGGATTACTTTCAGGGTATACTTCTTCCAGAAGAATTTTTAAAATCCGACTACTCTGTAAAAAGTTATGCGTGGTCATATATAAAAAAAAAGAAAAAATATATACGCGTCGAATTAATTACCTCCTCCGTTTTTTCGTCGGTTAAAAAAACCGCATCATAATCCGTTGCGTAGTTTTAAAGATCTAAACATACATAGGGACAGACAGACAGCGGTAAGTGACTTTGTTAAAAATCTATGTTACTAACTAGCTGTGCCCGCGACTCCGTCCGCGTGGAATAGTGACTTGGGCAGAATTTTTTGGATATATCTTATGATTTATTTTGGATTACAAACCCTATAAACCCTAAAATATAAATGAAATATGCAAACAGTCAGTATTATCGAATGCAACTGTTACGCCATGCGCCTCCGGAATACGTACGTTCGAACCTACAAAGTCCAGCCCAAGCTAAACCCTATTTCATATGATTGATGACATAAATCTGAGGTTAACTTAAATTAGAAATTCAACCTACATTAATATTATATTAATATTAATTCAATACAACCTATCTTGCGTGCCGAAAGTAATTCATAAGAAACGCGAGTTTTGGAACGCGACATTAAACTCCTCCAACGATGTATTCTGTATGTATGTCATGTATAAATAATTAAATAAATAAATAAATTCTGTGCTCCAACGCACACACGCACACTGTTTTGATAGATATGATCTTTGACGTTAGGAACACACCTACATTGCTTAGACAACAGTGAGTGCTTGTAATTTAATATGAACTTTACACAATAGCAATAAAGCTCAAATTGACTACATTTTATTTAGAAAACATTTGTATGGGAAAAAGAAAAGGGCTGTTTTTATGGTTTTTCCGGCAATTATTCGAATTTTTCTCGCCGTAAAAACCATCCTTGAACTTCAACGAACATTTTAAAAAAAGAATGGGCCAAATTGGTCCAGGCGTTGTTGAGTTATGCGCTTACCAACACATTTTGCGATTCATTTTTATATTATAGATGTAACACGGTGATAATTTATTGATCCATTGAAACCAATCTTCAATGGATGAATTAAGAATACTGACCCTAGCGGCTAGGGGCAACATGTCGTAAAGGGCTACCAAACAACCCTAGCTAGGTAGGACTCCAAGACTGACTGGATAGAAACCAACCCTGGTCACTAAATATTATGTTGCCATAATAACCCTCAACTAGTGGTATGCCAAATTTAGAATACTACAAATGACATAACACCTCACAGTCTCTTCTTGTTCCTCCTGCCCTTATCCCACATTATATGGGGTCGCGGCACAATATGTTACATGTTGTAATAGTCGTGGCTTAATTTTAACAACCGCCCGCCCATCTGCCTGACGTTATCCCCTTTTTGGGGAAAAATCTGTCATCCTTTTTATTTAAATTATTTTTCTCGTTTCACATTGAAAGTAGGACACAAAATTTCGTTGTCAATCATCTAATATATCCTCAAGCGAAACTTTTATTGGTTTCTTCTTGAGTAAACAACATCCTAGTGTCGGTTTGGGTGTGCAGGGTGGCACATTCGACAACTAGGTACGTCAGGAGGGCTTCTAAATAGAAAATTCGCAGTGCCGAGCGTATTCGTATGCTCTTGGTCCTGCATTCCGTTGCGCTTGAATGCAGGACCTTGCGGCTTGCGCACAATGCGTCCATCTTCATATATTTTGGTGGTGGCTCACAGCAATTTTCCTCTTGGCAAGTTAGAGGCCTTCGATGAAGGACACCGTGGCAAGCAGGGATAGCACATAGGTGGATCTTCACAGCACATTGTTGGTCAAGGCGCCACTAACATAGGACATACTGCAAATTGCTCGCAGTCTTCCGGGTAAAAGCACGGCATTTTTATTTAGATTTTACTTCTTCTTCTTTTGTAAATTTGATATTATAATAAATTTCCACTAGAATTTCTATAATAGTACCTCACAGGCCTCACCTTTTAAAGGGAAAAGCTAGTGACAATCAGACGTGAAATCGCGGAAAGTGGGGGGGGAGTTGTTCTAAGAACTCTTAACACACACAAGACTGCGAGACCCCATGTCACTGGTTAAGGGATTATCCTAATTTTATGATAGCCACATTTTCTGCGTTCAACCTTACACGGGTGATCTTCCCATCGAATGACCTGCACATCAACTTCCAGCTCTTCGCGTTCCTGCGAAGACTACGACTTCAGAGAAGTACCATGCCAGGAACACAATAAGGTCTATAACCCCTTTAAATACTAAGAGCGCATCATCCTTCCTATTAACAAACGCGACAGTTGTTACGGCACAAAGGATCCAGGTTTCAGTTTACGTGGAAGGCACCATGTTGGATGCCGTTAGCGTCACAAACATCCATAGGCGACGGTCACTGTTTAGTTAAATGGGCCGTTAACCTGTTATTCTTCAGCAATGAAAAAAAGCACTTTTTAGGACAACGAAAATACCTTTTCCAGTAACTCCAGCTCTGTGTCAGCTTTCTGATCATCATTGTCATCGGGATCTGTATTTATACTTGAATCCAGCTGGTCTATCAGCTCATTGATTGGTAGATCTTGACTCATTTGACTACTGCTAGCAAAGTTTGAGTCACTTTTATCATTATCCAGCTGAAAGAATAATTATCTGGGTTGAAACACTCATGACATCTTGAAGATGACATTAGACACATAATATTGTCATCTATTGTGCCCCCTATTTTGTTTTCTTATTCTTTGTTTTTTTTGTCCATACATTTATTTTTTCAATTATGTTAATATTATATCACTACATAGTATAAAA
The DNA here is from genome assembly GCA_963693495.1 of Malacosoma neustria. Taxonomy (NCBI): domain Eukaryota; kingdom Metazoa; phylum Arthropoda; class Insecta; order Lepidoptera; family Lasiocampidae; genus Malacosoma; species Malacosoma neustria. Next base: position 5,626,005 of record OY856401.1, read on the forward strand.
CAAAGTCGTCCCACTGTCTGTCTGTTCCTATGTATGCTTAATGGTGAACGCACACTTGTCCGAGCCGAACGCGCCGAACGAAACGAATTTTAGAATGAATTAAAACGACATACGCGGACGAGCAGCGCGGATCACGTACGCGCCGAGCGATCCGTACTGACGGTCCGCGTGACACTAAAACCAGCCTAACTTCCTAACTAATATTATAAAATGCGAAAGTGTGTTTGCTTGTTTGGTTACGCTTTCACGCCTAAATCGCTGAACCAATTTTGATGAATTTCGGTATACTGATAGATTGGACCTTGAAGAAGACAATAGGCTATTTTTTTAAATTCATATTGCAGAACAACTTTGCCGGGACAGTCTTTGGGGACTGGCGATAAAACTGAAAACTAAGTAACTTGTGAATTGAATCTTCGAGCTATTAGATTAATATTTTCGGTTTATAAAGAAGTGTTTATGATCAAGAATTAAGTTTAAATTGGTATACACTTCTTTAAAAACTAAAAATTGTTCACCCAAAAAGTGCTCAACGCGCCTAAAGAAGTTTTCACTTTAAAAAAACTCTACTGTATTTCATTGTAATAAAGTCGCAATTCGAATAGATATGTATGCAATGCAATCATTTAAAAGTTACATTATAAAATAAACCTTATATATGTAAGTCATTATTAATAAGATTGGTATTACTGGACCAAAACTCCGTCTTACGAATCTTACGAATTTTCGATCCATCCAGGACACGTGACTTGACGCGAGTTTAACATTTTTTACCCATCACAAAAAAAAGTCCACAACGCCGCTCAAGAAGTTTTCACTTCAATAAAAACAAAATCAATACATTGTGACAATTCACACAGCGCCATATAGTCCCAAAGTAATAGATTCACTTGTGTTATGAGTACTAGACAACTGACATACTATGCCTGCAACAGATGACTGCTTGATGATGGCTTACTCTTCTCTGAAAGCTCTTGTAAGATTAAGAAGTATTTTAACTTTTCTATGTCCAAGGTCCGCTAGGGTCGACCTTAAAATGCGACAAAATCCCTAGCTAAGCTTGTCTGGATGGCGACCACACTGGGTCTATAAGTATGCCGCCATAATAACCTTGTTCTTGTAGCATCGCAAATATGCATAGGGGACGGTAACTGCTTAGTTATTAAGTGAGCCATCAGTCAATCTTCTGTTCCTCAGCAATAAAAAAAACTGTTAATTAAACACAATTAAGGGGTTAATAAAAAAACAATATGAAATGATATTAATGGGAGTAGTATTTTGTCTTACCTTTGGATTAAAATCATCATCAGTGAGCACTTCCTCGCTCAGCCACTCCTCCTGGCCCTCCTCCATTATGCTTTCATCTTCAGTTCCAGTACCTTCAGGAGGTTCAGAGCTTGGAGGATCCTGTTTACAATTTACAAAATATTTTCTAATCTGAACAAAAATGAGAGTATGTGCAGGGAAGAGCCAAGCACATTATCATAACTACTCTTATTAGACAGCAGCGTGTTCACGGTGCCCCCAGCATTGCAAACATCCATAGGCGACAGTAACTGCTTCCTATTAGTAGGTCGTTAGCCTTTTCCCTGCTCCTCAGCAATAAATAAAAAAAGAATTACTGAAAAAAAAATTATAATAAAATTATTTATAATAATTGTAGGTATGAAATCCCCTACCACTAGATGGCACCTGTGGCAATATTAGCTCATGCTAACATTTCCCAATCATCATCATCATCTTAGCTATGAATCCCGGTTGCAGCCCAAACTCTCGCTTCAGCGCCGGGGGTCCGCTTTCCGACTTTTTCTTCTCCACTTCGCACGATCTTCGGCATCTCTGGTGACTGGTGGTCAGTCCATTAGCACGCACATAAACCCCTACAACGTTAAGCCAGCACTTTTTGGGTCTACCCCTCTTGCCAGAACCTGGCGATAGCCGTAAAACATGGCCATACCAACGAAGGCGACACTCCTGCAATTTATCCGCAGTCACGGACATGAAGACTGCCGCGAATGCGAGAGTTCCTAACGCGGTCCTTCCACGTCACTCCACACATTCACTGCAGCATATTCTTCTCTGTGACTCGCAGTGCCTGCTTGTGTCGCTCCAGCACCGGTCATGCTTCACATCTGTAATAATAAAAGGACAGGCCTAATGATGGTCTTACAGACCTGTCCCGTCAATTTAACCGGTATTTTAGGGTCACAGATGAACCCAGACGCGATTTGGCCCACGCAGCAGCAATGCGTGCCTTAACATCGGAGTCAATGTCACCAGACGCGCGAAATACAGATCCCAGGTATTTCACCTGCTCCATGCACTTGACTATATCGTCGCCTATGCGCATGAGTGTGGGATCTGTGGAATTATAGGCCAAGTACTCGGTCTTTGCCACATCGAGTTTCAGACCACTGCTCTCAAGCAATCCTTCCACACCTTCATACGTCCTACCAACCTACCCCTGTCCGAATCGGCCAGCGTGATATTATCAACATACATGAGCAACCATGGGGGCTGCTCAAGTGAGTTTCTGGTGCTCTGACAGTACGTCTAATACCACGCTAAACAGAAATGGACTAAGGATGGATCCCTGGTGTACTCTGACAGTGATGGGGAAGGATTTTGTGTCACCAACAGCGGTCCGAATCATAGAATCAGAATCGCAGTACATGTCTTGGATAATGTCAATATAGGCCTCTGGAATTCCTTTGGACTACAATGCCCACCAGATTATCGCACAAAGAATACAGTTGAAGGCCTTCTGCAAGTCAAGAAACAGGCAATGCAGAGGCGTATTCTTCGCCCTGTATTTCTCCGCGACAGTCCTTAGGGCAAAAACATTGCTCCGTGACCAGTGCGAAACTCGTATTGACATTCCTAGACAGTGCACTCCTGTTGAATCCGAGTTTATAACCCTTTCGAATAGCTTCATGCTGTGGGACATGACCTTGATACCACGGTAATTACCGCACTCCTGCACCGACCCCTTGTCTTTGAAGACTGGAATAATGATACTCAGTCTCCATTGGCTCGGAGTTGTACTGGTAAGGGGTATGTACCGGTTGAAAAGGTCAGTTAAGATGCCCACACCACAATAGCCGCTTTGACCCTGGAGCGCACCGACTTATAGATAAGCTTCTGCCCTTCAGACGATTCCAGCTTATCATAAAGTAGTTGTAAGTGGTTTCGTCTGGCTCTGGCACCAGTTCTCTTAGTGGCGCCCTATGCCACCCAGTATGTTTCGCGATCTTCAGATCTGGTCGCTTGCCACTTCTTAAGTTCTTAGTTCCCTCTGGACTATGTTGTTCCACCACCATGTCTCCTTGTCACACTTGCGACCACCCTTGGACACCCCAAGCACCTCCTTTTGCCGACCCAAGGATAGCCACCTGAATCTTGTCCCAGTCAGCCTGAACTAGTTCGCCCATACCACCGGTGCACTCGTCACTGATGGCTAAAGCAAACTCCTGGGACGTGACTTCATCAAGCAACCACCACCTGATTCTACGCTGAACGCTCTGTACGTGTGTCTTTAGGCTTAGCACAGAGGTCCATGACAAGAAGACGATGTGGTGCAGTGAGAATAACATTTCCCAATTTTTATTATAAATCCATAGGGAGAATTAAAAGCAAGGGGGGGTCTTTTGTCATTTGCTCCTACTTAGTACCTAATAGTCTCAGAGGTCATTGTTGTCCTTATAATTGTTGGCTGGTCTGGTGGTCGTTCGGGTAGTGTTCAGCACTTGGTTGTAGTTGTTGCATTCAGGTTAATAAATTTATTTAAGAGTCCATGGAATTTGTACAAATCTGTTGTTATATGTGTATTGTTGGTTCGATGTCATCGAGCCGATCTCTTCTTAATTAGTGTTGTACCGAAACAACCATAGATAATTGGGATTACGGCTATAGACCGACTATGGTCATATCGATTAACATCAACCGGTAACTTACCGTTACTACAATATGCTTGTAACATTATATACTCACAGTATTCGGATTACTTGTACAAATAATAATAAGTCATTTATATCATGGTGCATACCCTATCACCCCAAAAGTAATAAATTCATTTATTTCTGATATATTTGAAACAGGAGACAGGCTGATGACCCACATAATAGTAAGATGTTAAATATCATCTATGGACGTTTATGATGCCAGGGTTATTGCTGACTCCGAGCCAGTTGTGTAGGAGAACTGGAACCTGGGTCACTTATACCGGAACACAACGCAAAGTTATATTGGAGAGTGGTTGCCATCCAGATGTGCCTGCGAGTCGTAGCTGTGGTGGTTTTGTCACCTTTGACAGGTCACCCTCGGCCACAGATATCAGTATTGTTACTCTGCCCCTGCATGGAGAGATGTGTAGTAATTATGGATTGCTTAGTGAATATTGAGATGACAGCTATCAGTGTAGATTGAAACGTGTGGCGTCTTCACTTATATAATGTGGGATAAAGCTAGGAAGTTTTAGAACATCAGTCATTCAGACTCACAAATATCAGAATTATTATATCGCCACCATACGGAAGAGACGCGATTTAGATACTAGTTGTTGAACTGACGAGGTTTTCACATCTTAACAAGGGCGTAATCAGGAAGTAAACTCTTACGGAAAAACTCAAAATGTCATATAAATTTGGAAACTACGAACCCGGTAACAGACTTAGCCAAAACCACTAGAATTTGTCACTGAAATGAGTTGATGAGAGTCTGAAGCGGTAATTTTGTAAAACCACAAACAAATATCAGTAAAAATATTAAAGCAGTATATTTACAAATCCCACTTACATCAATTTTGCACAATTTTGTTGGCGGTTCCTCTAAGTCTGACATTGTAGTTTTATTTCGGATAGTCTCTGACAAAATATTCTGATTTGAGGCAAAAATTCAAGAAAACACCACTTTCAAACACACAAACTTAACCTCAAAAAATAAACATTAATGGGCAATGGGGATGTTACATCATATCACATCAATTAATCATTACAATCGATTTAATATTCTTGATTTTAAAACATTATGAATATGTATCAAATAGCTCTCAAAGGAGTTGCTCTTAGTCGTAATCTCAAAAAATTACATGTCATTTGCTTCACACTCTTCGAAATTTAGACTTTATATTTATTCATATATTTTGTTTATTAAGAAAAATTATAGTTAATAAAAACTAAAAAAAAACACGCTTTTCAATGAAACTAAAAGGTAAAAAATAATTTTCAATAAATTTAAATTCAGGATAGTGTGAATAACAAAAAAATGATTTTTATTGTAAAAAAGTTTGAGTTTTATAACCTTTTATGTCAATTACTAATCAGTAATGGTTTTTATTAATTTAACGTTATCTTCTGCCAGTGTTATTAATTAAACTCCAGATAGCGTTGCGGCAGAATTTTAACTTTTTGATTGTTCAAAGTGGGTAAAAATCGAGTCAAAATCCGAAAAATTCCGTTACATGCAAGTTAAGTTAAAATAAAGAGTGTAAAAAAAGAGCAAAAAGCCACTGGTCGCGCCCGACGGTGCTTAACTTCGGTGATCGGACGAGAAGCGGTCCAAAAATTCATTAATCCTGAGGATCCTAGTAAGGATAATGATACAAACTAAACAGATTATTGAATTGTCATCGGTGCTTGATAGGTGTGCAGTTTCAAATCAATCCGTCATTTTGAAAGGGGTGAAAATCACGTTCAAGGATTCCATTACATAGATACATACCAAGTTAATAAAAGCGTGTTATATAGGGATTGTAATTTTGCCGACCTCCGTGGTACACTTAGTGTGTAATTCCTATCTCCAGTCTGGGTATTTATGCATTCATTTACAAAAGCATTTAAGGAGTATATAAGTTGTCTATTACCCACAATGCAAGCGCTTTTTGGGATTTAATGGCATTGTGGCAACGGTTCTAATATATTTTGTTAATAATTTTCTCGATAGGTACGAATTCCAGACTGAAATATAGATGAATTAATGTGATAAAAATGATTATAAATATAAATAAAACACTTTGTACAATAGACGTTTATTTATCAATAAAGAAATTTCAACTATTTACAAATATTTATCTTAGATCTCTTCTTAATAACAAAAAGCAGTCTATTATGTTACTAATATAATGCTTATATTAAAAAATTAAACTAAACACGCTTATCTGTTTTGTCACCCACATTCGATCTATTCACGGAGGTACATTGCATGTACTAATGTGACTTATTACAAACTGAGTGACAGTCACATTTGCGCGTAGGAGCTTAACCTACATCGATATCGAGTGAAAAATTTCCGTGAGACCATCTTAACTTACGTAGGCAAAGTTGTACCATCGTACAGGCAACACGATTGCCTTCAGGCAGTATATTTGAGGCCACCAACAACGAATTACACTAAAATGTACAATATTTTACAGTGACACCGCTCAACCGGGCGATGGAGACTGATCTCAACCCAACAAGGCTTTTGACTACTCATGCCAAAACCAGAATCGAAGGCTCTAACTTTGACAGTCTTCAGTCACTAACAATCTAGCTATAACACGATTTTGAATATGATTACGCGCTATCAGCCTGAATGGCTATTTCTATCTCCTCCAAACGCAGAGGTTGTGCCGACATCGTATCTAACAGGAGAGGTCTTCTCAAACACGCTTCCATGGGATGATGACCGCATTCAGTGAGATCGCTAAATCACGCTGTGTGTGTATTTAAAACGATCATCATTACGCGTGCTAAATAAATACTAGTTATTAATCAGATATTAAAAACCTCCAAGTGTCAATGTTAAGTTCCAAATTATAGCAACGAGGTGACACTCTTGCAAGAATATAGCACAAATATAGCATATTTCATTTCTAAAACCATAAAATAACAATAATTTATGAACACTGGTCAGACGGTTTTGATTTTAGCCACCTTATACACGTAAAATAATACATTCCGACAGATATGAAGAATTAGAATTTTATATTGTGTATCTAGAAAACAAATATAATTAAAATATATAACAACGCTTGAAAAGCCACCTCTACTAAGAGACATTAAGTGAACTTTCCAAAAGTGATTTTAAGTTAAAATTTTTAGAAAAAAAATACCATAACTCACCTAATAATTGGATTGAAATGATCCAACAGAAAATTAATAATCATTTGATGACACAACCGGGTAGATAAAAAAATTCTATTTATTTGAACTTCAAATTTCTTTCATGGAAAAATCACTCAATATCGCTTAGTAAAGATTGCCTTTCAAGCGTCTATATTAATAATCAAACAACAACATTTATTTAAAAGTGAATTGACTGATTATCCATGGAAAACAATACATTGTATATGTTGCTTCTGAATGTTTGCGATATCCGAGAAGTACGCAACGTTTCAATTATACGACCCACCTAATTTTTTTTTGACAAACTTTTACTACAAAAACACTTGCAATTGAAAAAGAGTGCTTCCTTTTATTATTTTATTATATTGTTTTTAATTCAATTATTTTAATCAGTCGATTATTATCCTACCGCTTCTTGGGTACAACACTATTGAACGGGACTGTAAAAAGCATATTCGATTTTTGGCGGGAACACTGTATTTAATAAATACTTTGAAAAATAAATTTATTGGTTTATGTTATTATATTGAAACATTTATATAGGACAAATTGTGAGCATATTTTTAATACGTGTTGTTGTATAGATTTGCAAAACATCTCGTATTGAACGCGGGCTGATTAAAAATAACACCTTATTAACCTCGATACCAATCAATTCAATAAAGGAGTATTAAATCAAAATATATTAAGCAAATAAAAAACCTTATTAATTTATTTTCTATTATTAAAGCGATATATACAAAAAAATATTACAAAATTCAAATAGGTATATTCCTTATTTTCTGTCACTATAAAATCTAACACTGAAAATATAGTTTTTAGTTAGTTAATTGAATTGGAAATAAGAAAAATTCGACATTTAACAGAAAACTTGATGACATTTTAAAAATCTAATAGTATAACGCTAATTCGATTTTATAGTGACAGAAAACACCAAATCGCATTATGTACAACACTGTAATTAATATTTTTTTTTATAAAATTTAGAATAAAATTTTATATATGAATCTATTGTATTAAATTTGTTTTAAATATTAAATTCATTTCTTTAGAATTAGTTCATTTTAGCTTTACGGACACAATTTTTCAAAGTATTTGACCCCCCAATAGGTTCGAGGGATGTGATAATTAAATCGATACTCGTTAATTTATTTAAACATTTCATATAAATTAACGAGTATCGATATAGTAATAAGAGAAGTGCTAGGCGATTATCTTAGTCTGCCTCTTTATAAGCATTGTTAACTTCGGATTACGGTAATCAAATTTATGACAAAATAGACGATAGATACATTTAAAAACAAGTATATATTGTTTAAAATATTTATGTAATTTACATATTGCTTTATCTTAATTTTTAATATTGAAAAATATAATAACGGCCGCAAACATGTTTTTGTATGTATTTATTTGTCTTTCTTTACTAACAAAAATATTTCTTTCTTTCAAACTAAAAGGCCACTTAGTGCAGTTAAAGAAAACTAGCACTGCATTTGCTTTTATAGACTCTTAACGAAATACAAATTCTGTCTGAAAAAAAATAAGTAACACATTTACTGCTGCATACTCGGATCCGAGTGTTACGGTACTTGCTACATCGTCGCCCATTCGGATCCGTGTAATACGGCAATTTAATAGGTCTCCAAGATTCTACCCTATGTGTGAAGCCAATGTAATAAATGAATAACTGATTTTAATAATAAAACAATCAGTACCGTATTTTATAAATTTTAGATTTTCAATAAATACTTAATAAAAAATTACCTAAAAACAATGATTTAAAAAAAACTCCATCTAAGTTAGGCCCGACTGCAAGAGTCGTATAAAAGCAAAAATGGCTACATCCTAAGCTTGTTACTTTAACGTCTTTTTATTTCATTAAGTGTTGCAAACAAGGCAGAAATGAAATTTCATAAAATTAGCCTACGGGAGAATGAGATGGAAAAATGAAATGAAAGCTACGACACTCTGAACAGAGAGAACTTATTAAGTCTTATTTTTATAAGAGAATAGTAATTTAATGAAAAGGAAATCCAAATTACACAGCTCACAATATTATTGCATTTCATTAATTTTAAAAATACTAAAAATACACTAGACATTTTCAGGCAAGGCGTTTTTTAGCTTATATATATATATATATATATATATATATATATATATATATATATATATATATATATATATATATATATATATATATATATAACAAATTTCAACATCAGACGTGTTCCTTGTTACTTTTATTCTAGCCGTGAATATTTATGAAAATATTTCTGTATACAATAAATTTTAATTTCATATAGATATAAATTTTGACTACAAACAAATAATCGTAATTTTAACACATTTCATACCGACTACCCGGATCCGAGTGGGGCGGGCCTAAGCACGTGTGCCGACCACTCGGATCCGCGTATAAGAGTTATTAGTTTAGACTACCAGACATGTGTCAATCAAAATTGGGTCGGAGAAATATTTTTCATAATAATAAGTTATTATGACTACATTTTATCAGACATTCGTGTATATTACAACTGCTTTGTTTATGGTTAAAATCTGTTATTAAACTGGCTAAAGTATCATAAAGTCGCCCATACCGACTAATAACTGTGAAGTAACAAGAAACACGGACTAATATGAAATAATACAAAAAATCTTAAATTTAATTTACAATTATTAGCTAACTACACACGTTAATGAACCATTAGTTGCGTATTAATAATCCTTAAAATAAAAAAATAAAAGTATCATCTCCTGCAAGATTTTATCACAACCATTCCTGAGGAGTTAATGTTGTCAAGTATTTTCATAATCATCAGCCTATTCCACTGTTGGACATAGGCCTCTCCCAAAGCTTGCCACAGAGCAAGTCAAGTATTATCACAGAGAAATTCATCTCGGTATGTGCCACGCGATGGCCGGGCCATGCGGACAGTAGGGTTTTTAGTGGGCAGTCGAAATTTGGAGATTTTTCCCGGAATCTCACATAACCCCAATATTAAGTTTTCCTCGAAAAAATATAGACGAGACGAGAGAGACTTTCGACAAGATGCTCTTCAACCTTTCATGTGTAGAGGCAATAGGGATGGAAAGGTCTAATTTATTTTCAAACTGAAATCCACTTAACCCCTCTCAATCCATTCCAAATACGTATTCAAGTTTTGATAGCTTTTATTTAAACTAAAATAAACACTAAAATAATTAAATACAACGTCTCTCTCTGTTAATATTTTCATCTTTATTAAAATAGCTACTGAAATATGTACAAAAAAAACCACTGTATTACAATAAAAGGATAATAACTTGCGAGAATCAAATTTTCAAAATAGCCGCCTCTGCAAGATGGCGGTTATTGTGATGCACTCAAATGGCGGGTTAGGTAAACAGTTTCTATAGTTTAATATTTTTTTAATTTATATACATTTACGCAACTAACAAATCAAACTTATTTAAATATTTATATTGAAATTCTCTATACAAAACAATATTCAACATCATTCACTAAAAATAGACACATGCGAACGTTATTCACAAAACATTTTTCATTAAATAACTTAAGAACATGAAACCGTTGCAGAGGAGAAGAGGAAAAAAGTAGTTACAAATTGTCAAAAATAGGACACGTAATATGGGTACGTCCCCTTACCTGTATTTTATGGCGCAAATTAGAATATTCAACGCTTATCAGTTTATTTATCAACACAAAATAGCTTTTAACACGAAGCAATCGATTATTCGCCTCCAAAATTATAAAGACTGACGTGACACTGAAGACAGTCGATAATAAGTCATTCATTAAAAAAAATTACAATCAGACAAACATTTATAGTAGGGTGGGTCAAAAAAATAGACTAATTTCGAAACAAAATTTCTTTTTTTTTTCTTGTCTTAAAATAATCAAACTTCGACCTTTAATAAATTTAAAACGATAAGGTTTACGAAAAAATTTTATGAGAGCTTTTTTGTAGAACGTTCAATTTCCTACAAGTATACGAGAACAGATATTTTCAATGCACAGTTGGTAGAGATATGATTTTTTTTTTCTAATACATACTGAAGAAAGAATGGAAAACTGTAAGGCGGAGCACCTTCCTATTGAAATTAAGAACTCATTTTTGGAGAGAATTTTCTAGAGGTGTCTAGTAACCTATTTTTTAGAGTATAAAGTAAAAAAAATAGTCGACTTTTTCGACCCACCCTAATTTACAGTGCAGCTATGGAGGGTAGAGATGAGGTGAATCTGTGTTTCAAAGTATCCATCAAAATGAATTAAAGCAGCGCCACAATCGCATCAGTTTACATTTTATAGAAAAGCGCCAAGCTATTAGCCAAGCGCAGTGGAATAGAGAATTTTCAATTCGGCATACTTCAAATCGACCACACAAGCTACATTCATAGCTGCACTAGCGCCATTCAGGCGTGTTTTTGAACTATTGCCACCGTAAAGCTGGACACTTTTTCCATTTGACCACCATTTGCGCACCTCAATAAAAAAAAAACTATAAATATGAAATCTACGGACACAAGTAAAACTTTTTGTTATGAACAAAGAACTGGCTTATAACATTTTTTAAGGCTGTTAACAGTCATAAAAATATTAAAAAGAAACCCAGAATTTATCGTTTTTTTTTTTTTAATATACTCCATACGGTTACACGCTCCAAGTTTAACTAGTTTCTAATCGCATTTTTAAACTTTTAAAACAGCACGCAACTTAATTATTGTTTCATACGTTAAAAAAAACTAGGATTAAAAACTTAAAAAAAAATCGCTAAAACTTCCTCAGGTTCACGAATATTTAGTATATTTCTTAATAAATAAAAAAGTTATTTCACGTTTGTACACGAATGGGCATTCAATACCGAGAATGTGAAATAGTGGTAATTTTTAATACTTATTTTAATTGTGATTTTATGTATAAATTTTTTTTTAACATATTATACTACTAGATCGGCTATCTTAAAGGTAAATTTCGCTCAGTACGTATCTAGAAGGCGTGGATTATTTAGGTTTTTTTCACTCTTATATTACACATATAAAAATTAAATTTTTATTCACGACTCCGTGTTAACACATTGACCGCCGGACACTCGGATCCGTGTGGGGCGGGCTATATAGCGATGCCACCCACTCGGATCCGTGTGGGGCGGGGCCTATACAGCGACGCCGCCCACTCGGATCCGCATATAATTATGATCCATAGAAATTTTATTTCATAAAAATTATTATTACTGCATTTTATCAATCCATGTATACTTTACTAATTGAGAATTAACTTAAAAACCAAATTTTTACGGATTGCTTTAAGCGGTCAACATGTTAAAGGACATTATTTACTATTAATAATTTTTATATTTGGTCCAAATCAGGTTTTACGTTACGTGAACCGTAATATATTAAAACCGAGCGAAACCGAAGAAATTTAGTAGTATACAATAAACTCTGGCTAAAATATACTTTTCATTAACATTGTGATTTTATATTTATCACAAATAAAGTAAGCAGTTCGTTCTGTTACTGATTTTAATTTTTTTTAATAATGTATGTGACGTGTATCTATGGATGACTGGAAAAAGATTTGATGTTTTTTTTATTGCTGACAAACAGCAGACAGGCTGACGGCCAACTTAATAGTAAGTAGTTACCATCGCCTATGAAAGTTTGCAATGTTAGGGGCACCGCGAACACGCTGCTGTCCCATAGAGGTACAGGAACCTGGGTCATTAATGCCGGAACACAATACCTTAAGACCAAGGGTGATTGCCATCTAGACGGACTTGGAGCCCTATCACGTAGCTAACTGTTTTGTCTCCTTTTACGACAGGCCGATTCTGGCCGTAGGGGTTAATATTCTTGCCCCACCCCTGTACGGAGATGTTTAGTTATTTCGAATATAGTTTGACTTCAAAATTGTTTATTTTCGATTAATATCGTTCCTAAGCTTTAAAACTTTCAAACCAATTATCACACTTAGTGACATTGGCAAAATGCACAAATCGAGCCATGCCATTTCCTAAAGGAAGATGAAGAAACGTCAATTCGATAATGTAAATATTGTTTTTTTTTTTTAGTTTTCTTTAATTTTCCTGTCATCTATAGAATCACATCTAAATAACAGAAGGTGACATGCATGCCAAAACGGAAGTAGAGAGTAAAAATAATTACATTATATCAGTTGTCCAGCATCCACAATACAATAACGCTGCTATTTTTCAGACTAGATGACGCTGTATTGTTAGGTCAGTTTGCTGGTATATAAGTAGGTCGTCGTGAAAACCTCGTACATGTTTGAGAAGGCTGCACAAATTGGCATGATTAAGCCCAGAAAGGCCTTGGTGGCCTCTCTTACATTCTGATTGTATACAAAATTTTATGTACATGGACCGCTTGCTTAGTTATTTCGGTCGTTTGAATGAAGTTGTAATACTGCTTACATGAGGGTACTTGTCAATAAATAATTTAATACATGGCAGCACTGTCGCTCGTACCAGGTGTCATCAACCATTTTTTTACTGCAGTAATCCTATTAATATTTAAAAAAAAAATCACTTCATAACATTTTTACTGCAAAAAATATGAAATGCGTGTAACGGAGATGAATATGCTGCGGTGGATGTGTTGGACTGACGCGATAGGAACTCACGCATCCGAGGCAGCCTTCATGTCCGTGACAACGCAGATAAATTGCTGGAGTGTCGCCTTCGATGATATGGCCACGTGTTACGACAACCGGCTTCTTCAGTTGGAAACAAATGTCTGGCCATGCCGCCTCCACCGGGCCCCGTCAGGAGGAGTAGACCCAAAGTGTTAGCTTGACGTCGTAAGGGATGATATGCGTGCCCATAGACAGACTAATAAGGATGCTGAAGACCGAGCTAAGTGGAGTAGAATAAGTCGGAAAGCAGACCCCGGGTGCCGATCGGAAGTTTGAGTTGCAACCGGGATTAATAATTAAAAAAAAAAACACTTGTCAGATACAGGTGGCCCGTAAAACGCGTAGTAACTAACGGAAAGGTTTACATAAAAAAAGTCAATGTCGGTAGAACGAAAAATAATGAACGAAGAGAAGAATTTCGTTAGAGAAATAAAAATAGCACGCAGCTTTTGCTGAGAAGCCACGAAGCGTGTAATATATGCGGGCACACATATACAAGGGAGTATTGGAGTATTGGGCGGCACCGTGAAGAGGGCATGATGGCATCAGAACGTCGTGCTCTCTGTATTCTACCGTCTGTACAACGGGGAGTGTTCTGAAGAGCTATTTAGACTGAAGCCCTCGTCGTCTTTCTACCACCGCAATGCCCGCCATCGGCTGGGTGTTCATCCCCATTTCTTGGAGCTTCTTTCTTGTACGAACGGTTCTCAAGAACGTTCATGTTACGTATTCATGATATGGAATGAGCTTTCGGATGAGGTTTTCTCAGCGCGGTACGCTATGGGGTTTTCAAAAATGGCATTATAAAATTTCTTCGAGGCCGGCAGCGCCTTGCTGTTGCCTCTGGTGTTGCAAACGTCCATAGGCGACGGTAACCAACTGCCAAGATGGGCCGTTTGCCTGTCTGCTGAACTCTGGGTATAAAAAAATAATGCCGTGTGACGGTAAACCAGCCGATTGTACTGTATAGGCTAATCAATAAACGCTTCACATCAAAAAAGCTAACTTAAGGTTCCGATATATTAAATTCTGACTGACAATGAAGTCATAAAGAAAACAGCATCGAAATTTTTTATCTAAAATAAGTTACTTTATATAGCAAAATTGAAAGGCAGGGTATTTTATTGCATTATAAAGAGTTTTCGGTAAATGGAGAGTGGAAAAAAACATAATAATTTTACGAATAAGTACGTTTTAAATAACAATGATATAATCAGTTTTTTTTGTTTTTTACTATTTATTCATATCTTAGTATATAGTGGATTCAATACATGGGTAACAAAGTAAACCAAACAAAACTTAACAATTTCTACGCTTTAAAGAGGTTTTCGTTAAATAGAATAAGCTCATGGTCGCCCAGAGGGCAATGGAGAGGGCTATGCACGGAGTTTCCCTGCGAGATCGAATCAGAAATGAGGAGATTCGCAGGAGAACCAAAGTAACCGACATAGCCCGGATGATTGCAAAACTGAAGTGGCAGTGGGCTGGGCACATAGCTCGAAGGACTGATGGCCGTTGGGGCAGAAAAGTCCTCGAATGGCGACCGCGTACCGGAAGACGCAATGTTGGTAGGCCCCCCACAAGATGGACCGATGATCTGGTCAAGATCGCCGGAATAGGTTGGATGAGGGCAGCGCAGGACCGATATCGTGGAGATCTTTGGGGGAGGCCTTTGTCCAGCAGTGGGCGTCTTCCGGCTGAAATGATGATGTAGAGTTTATACCGTATTTTTTTTTTATTGCTGTGCTATAGCAGACAGGCTGACGGCTCATTTAATAATAGTAAGCAGTTACAGTCGCCTATCGATTGCGTTATTATGGCGGAATATATAGACAAGGGTAGTTGCCATTAAGAAGGGTTAGGAGCCCTATTAGCTATAGCTTAAATAGTTACTAAAAACGACCCTCCGAAAACTATGTAATAATGAGCACACAGTTAAAAAAAAAAGGTTGACAACACCTGCCTATCGTCGTAATTTAAAAAAAAATCGTTTAAGATCTATCAGTTGTGACTATATGTCGTTACTATCACGTATTTACAACGGACTCCCTCCCCGTCAATTTATTTTACATAATTTAATTATTTATAATATTTATAAACATAGTCTCATTGTGGTGTCTAATATTAAATTACCTGAAAACAATAAAAAAGAAATACATTTCATAACTGCTTACAGAGTGAATGCAGGATGGATGAATGGCGACAGGTCTCAGGAACAATTTGTGACCCACGAGTACCATGTGTATATATATATGAGGCGTGTAGTTGCAAAACCCGCTAAAACGTTTTTGGGAAAAATGACGGTATATCGTTTTAAAACACTCTAAACTATCTACATAGCTACCAACTTTTTATTGCACAAATGCCTCTATATTCTATATATTCCAATATTATATTCAACCATTTATTTCGACTTTCGAATCAAATGCCACTAAATCAGCATGGGTTTAGTTCAATTTAAGAGTTTAAAAAAATATTGCTATAGCGGGTTTTGCAACTACACGTCTTATATATATATATATATATATATATATATATATATATATATATATATATATATATATATATATATATATATATATAAGACGTGTAGTTGCAAAACCAACGAAAAAAAATTGTATATATTTATATACAAGAAAAAGTAGACGTGTAGTTGCAAAACCCGTTTTATATATATATATATATATATATATATATATATATATATATATATATATATATATATATATATATATATATATATAATGTGTAATAATATCAGTTGTCTAGTAACCAAATTTTTTTAAGGCACAATTTACACAGCGCCACCTAGTCCCGACCTAAGTAGCATCATGGCACTTGTGTTATGGGTACTAGACAACTGATAAATTACATATATATGTATACTTTTTCTTGTATATAAATATTAAACATAAACAACCCAGACGCGAGATGGGAATCGAACCCATGACCTGCGCAAGCGTACCGCGAAGTGCGTTAGCCGCTACGCCACTGAGGTCGTCTCCCTCTTTCGAGGAACTCCACTGCAAATTCAACCGGTGTGAAAACATAGGCAACAATCATCAACACGGCTCCCCAACTGGTGGCTACTAGGGGTGTGCGAATAGTATTCGAATCGAAAAAATATATTAATAATAAATAAATGTGCTGGTACTATTAAGATAGCTCCATCTAGTGCCAAAGTAAGTGGCATAGCATTTGTGTTATTGGTATTAGATAAGAAATATACTATATATTATATACTTTTCTTTTTGTAAATAGAAACATTATAGAAGAACACCCAGACGCGAGACGGGAATCGAACCGCAACCACCGCAAGCGTACCGAAGTGCGTTAGTAGTTAGGCCACTTAATTCGTCAATAAATAATCAATAAGGCAAGGTCTCAATGGGTCATCAGTAAGGTATGGTCATCGATAAGTTATTAATAAGGTAAGGTAGTGAATGAGTCATCAGTAAGGTAAGGACGTCAATAAGTCATCAATGAGGTAAGGTCGTCAATGGGTCATCAATAAGATAAGGTCATCAATGGGTCATTAATAAGGTAAGATCGTCAATGAGTCATTAATAAGTTCATTATAAATAAACAAAAAATCTACTCGGAACAGCAATCGAATGCATCACTCCCTCCGCCACATCAGATCGTCAACTCACCTAGTCGTACAGATCGTGTTCCTGATCGCGGTCGTCGTCGGGCGTCCGCGGCCGGTGCGCCGGCGCAGGCGGCGACGCCCCATTGTGGTTGAGGAAGTCCCACACCAGTATCGTGTCGTCGTGCGAAGATGACACTATTTGGAACTCGTCGAACTGCAATCTGAAGACACGTCCGGTGTGCTCCTGTAAAATTAATTTATATCTGACAATTAAACATTCTTCTGCCATATATATTTAACAAATTATAGTTCAATAAAACTAAAAAACAAGTAAAAAAAACATAAGAATAAAATTACTGACCAGAAAATCAATGTTACTGTTCTAAAAGCGTGGGGTCCTTTGTGCGATACTTTTAAACTAACTCCACATCTCGGAATGAGATTATTAAAAAATTATAACGATTGATACACCTCATTTTAAAAAATGATTGCACCCTCATTTTAAAAAAAGAAAAGAACTTTTTAAGTGCATTGACAGATTTGAGATTGATTTTCAGTGTGTATTCTTTTTATTTTATTCATTCCTATCATCCGTGCAGGGGCGGAGAAAGAATACTAACCTCTGCGGCCGGGGTCGGCCTGTCGTAAAAGGCGACAAAGCAACGCACCTACGTGGTAGGACCTCAAGCTCGTCTGGATGGCGACCACCTTTGGTCTTAAGTATTTTTTTTTTTTTTTTATTGCGTAGGACAGCAGACAGGCTGACAGCCCGCTTAGAATTTAGCAGTTACCGTCGCCTATAGGTGTTTGCAACGCCAGTGGCATCGCGAACACGCTGCTGTCCCATAAGGGTACAGGAACTTGGGTCACTAATGCCGGAACACAACACAAGGTTATTATGGCGGCATACTTAAGACCAAAGGTGGTCGCCATCCAGACGGGCTTGAGGCCCTACCACGTAGGGTGGGTTGTTTTGTCGCCTTTTACGACAGGCCGACCCCGGCCACAGAGGTTAGTATTCTTTCTCCGCCCCTGCACGGATAAAAAGTATGCCGCCATAATAACCTTGTGTTATGTTCCGGCATTAGTGACTCAAGTTCCTGTACCCTTATGCGACAGTCGCGTGTTCGCGATGCCACTGGCGTTGCAAACACAAAATTCTAACTAAAACTGCTGAATTCTAAGCGTGCCGTCAGCCTGTCTGCTGTTATACAGCATTAAAAAAAATTATTATTATCGCTCCTTTTATAAACAAAGAATTGTTACATACGGGATGAAATCATTAGCTATTATTGTTCTGATACATCAAAGTAGTATGTGAGAACTTCTTACGTGTGTGTAATGTAGGAGATTTTTGTACAGTCGCCGTCAGTTATATTGCAGCAGACAAGGTAACCAAATACTTCTGAACAATTTAAAATGTCAATAAGTTTCCCTGCGAGATCGAATCAGAAATGAGGAGATTCGCAGGAGAACCAAAGTAACCGACATAGCCCGGATGATTGCAAAACTGAAGTGGCAGTGGGCTGGGCACATAGCTCGAAGGACTGATGGCCGTTGGGGCAGAAAAGTCCTCGAATGGCGACCGCGTACCGGAAGACGCAATGTTGGTAGGCCCCCCACAAGATGGAGCGATGATCTGGTCAAGATCGCCGGAATAGGTTGGATGAGGGCAGCGCAGGACCGATCATCGTGGAGATCTTTGGGGGAGGCCTTTGTCCAGCAGTGGGCGTCTTCCGGCTGAAATGATGATGATGAAGTTCCATACACTACAAGTTACCATTAATATCTGAACATTCATTACTTCATTAATATATGAGCAGATGCTTGTCAATAATTTCTATACAAACAGGTGTTTAGATAGTCTATAGTCTATAGATAGTCGTTTTTAGTTCGAACGAATTAGGTAAGCTCAGTGTTTGTCTACATAGATACACTTGATTGACATTGTAAGTGTTCAGATATTTTTGGTTAGTTGTTTGTATAAAAATTATTGACAAGCATCTGCTCATATATTAATGAAGTAATGAATGTTCAGATATTAATGTTAACTTGTAGTGTATGGAACTTATTGACATTTTAAATTGTTCAGAAGTATTCGGTCACCTTGTCGGCTACAATATATCTGATGGCGACTGTACGTGGGGCAGTAGTATAAACAAACAAGACTCACCACCAAAGTCCGCAAACACAGATCCTGGTGGGGGGTGCGCACGTCCAGCGCAGCTGGTAAATCCCACACTTTGATTTTGCCGTCGTAAGCGCCGCTTACTATCCGCTTATTGTCAAACCTGGAGGACAAAACATAATTTAAGATATTTTTTTAATATACTGTGACATACGGCGCCATCTAGTCGCAACGTAGACAGAGCTCTTATGGGTACTAGACAACTTAAATAAATAATTTTGTACATAAATACATTTTACATATAAACTAAGGATCAAGACGCTGAAAGTGATCAGACATGATACAACTGCATTATGATATAATAATATCAAAAACAAAACTTGTATAAAAACCAAGTCTCGCAACTCAGTTCTTCTACTGTAAAAAGTTGTGAGATCCATGTCGGTACATACCAAGTCGGTTACTTTATAAGTCCTTACTTAAGGGACCTTCTGTCTTAAGTTATTACGTAATTAGCTAACCTAACAACATTTTTATCCATGCAGAGACAGAGAAAAAATACTAACCTCTGTAGCCTATCGTAAAAGGCGACAAAACAACCCACCCTAGCTACGTGGTAGGGCCCCAATCCCGTCTGGATGGCAACCACCTTTGGTCTTAAGTATGGCGCCATACTTAAGACCAAACCTTGTGTTGTGTTCCGGCATTAGTGACCCAAGTTCCTGTACCCTTATGCGACAGCAGCGTGTTCGCGATGCCACTGGCGTTGCAAACACCCATAGACAACGGTAGCTGCTAAATTATACGCAGGCCGTCAGCCTGTCTGTTGTAACATTTTCACGCCTAAGCCGCTGAACCGTTTTTGATGAATTTCGGTATATATATAGATTGAACCTTGGAGAAGGACAAACAGAACAACATTTGCTGGGTCTGATAATATTTAATGAAGACGTTTAATCACCTGCTGTTATGAATAGTGCGCTCGTCATGAAAGTATGGTAATAATTTCGTCCTGAGGTTTTCATCATCAGAAATATAATTATGGTGATTCGCGAATTTTGATGTTACCATGTGGGAGGGTCAAACGGTAGCCACGCCCACGTAAAGTTAAAGGGTTACACACAAGTTTATAACCTAGATTCAACACTTGTAGAACACTTACCGTATACACCTGACGAGCTCTTCGTGTCCCTCCAGCACCCTGATGCACGAGCCGCACTCGATGTCCCATAGACGGATCGTGTTGTCCGAGGAGCCGGAGACAACTAGCCGGTCCCTGTACTGGAGGCACGCGATCCCCCGCTTGTGTCCGTTCAGCGTGCGCACGAACTCGCACGACGACGTGTTCCATACCTTAGGATCACATATCATTAGGCCATTAATATAGATTTTTTAAATTAATAGCACAGCCCATACAGGCTGATGGCTCACTTAATAGTACTTAATAGTTATCGTCGCCTATGGATGTTTGCGACCCTAGGCGCATCGCGAATACGCTGCTGTCCCATCATACAGGAACAAGGTTGATTTGGCACAAAGACGTGCTTTGGAGTCTAGGGTTGTTTTGTCGCCTTTTTTATTGCTGTAGGACAGCAGACAGGCTGACGGCCCACTTAGAATTTAGCAGTTATCGTCGCCTATGAGTGTTTGGAACGCCATTGGCATCACGAACACGCTGTTGTCCCATAATGGCTATAGATGTTTCACATCAAAAAATTAATTGTAGGGTCTGTGTATAAATACGGTTCTAAACATTTGTTACTCAAAAGAATATAATTATTCACTTTTAGAGAAATATAAAAAAAAATGTAAATAATATAACCCGATTTTTTTATTGCTGTAGGACAGCAGACATGCTGATGGCCCGCTTAGAATTTAGCAGTTACCCTCGCCTATGTCCCATAAGAGTACAGGAACTTGGGTCACTAATGCCGGAACACAACACAAGGTTATTGTGGCGGCATACCTAAGACCAAAGGTGGTCGCCATCCAGACGGGCTTGAGGCCCTACCACGTAACTAGGGTGGGTTGTTTTGTCGCCTTTTACGACAGGCCGACCCCGGCCGCAGAGGTTAATATTCTTTCTCCGCCCCTGCACCGATACAAAGATAAGACCTGCATGAATGATGATGATTCAAATATAAAATTGTCTTTTACAGTTACATAACAAATTTGATTTAAAAAACATTTAAACTATTCTCAACCCTTTAAGATAAGTTCCTACTAAATAACCAGTTTAGCATACCTATTTGCTACAAACATATAAAGCGAAGAGAATAATGTCATGTATTTTAAAAAGTTAGCGTTTACCGTCACTTATGGACGTTTGCAACGCCAGGAGCATCGCTAACATGCTGCCTTCCTCTTACAACTGGAACTTGGGTCACTAATGCCGGAACACAACACAAGGTTATTATGGCAACATACTTAAGACCAAAGGTGGTCAGCATCTAGACGGGCTTGGGGCTTGGCAGGTCGACCCCGGCCGCAGGTGTTAGTAATTCTTACTCCGCCTCTGCACGGATAAGAAGTCTGCTGTTGTGCGAGCGGAAGGAGAGGACAGAGAGTTGTCTCACCTTAATAGTTCTATCTCCGCTGGCGCTTACTATGTATTTCTCGTCAAAGTCCACCACGTTGACCGCTGCCCTGTGCCCAACGAGCACTCGTCTCAGCATGATCTCGGTGGTGGATGTCATGTCCCATACAGCTATTGATCGGTCCTGTTCAAACATTTAAATAATAATAAGCCTTATTCCGAATTTGTAGTTTCCTCCTTCAGTCATTTAGAATAATCTCTAATTACTGGCGTGAGCTGGAGGAGGGTTTGCCAATAGGCACTCCGAAACATTTGAATACAAGTGAAATTGAAATTTGGCACCGTCTTCAAGACGGTGACTTCAATTTTCAAAATTCGATTAAACGAAAAAGCAAGGCCAAAAAGAGACATACATATTCATGACGACCCCTATGGCGTAACGGATAACAACGTACCTAAAATTGGATAACAACATACCTAAAATTTCATCTCCTCTTTGTTCGGGCTTGAGTAGCTTTTATACAATAATATATGAAATGCAATCTACTTCTCTCAAGTAACACTTCTGCTGTTAATGAATTGCATACACACACTTTTTTCGTCACGCCACACATTTTATTTGCCTGTTGCAGACTTTAGTAAGTATGATCTAGATGAAGTTATTTATCTAGCCGAACTATAGCTGTATTACAACAGAAATTCAAATGTCAATTGCCAACGCGCTGCCGGCCTCTAAGAAATTCTATAACGCTTTTTATTTAAATATCCCATATCATACGGCGATGGGAAAACCTTAGTCGAAAGTTCATTCAAATCCTGAGTGCAATGTACTTCAAGCTATTATATTTATATGTATGCCATATTATTCTGAAAACCACTGTTGCCTTCCACGAGCAATACAACCTCAAGGCCTGCAGTGAAAGCGATGATCTTGATTTTTTTTAAATTACTGTAGAACACCTATGGCTTACTACATACATATAATCACGCCTCTTTCCCATAGCGGTAGGCAGAGACCACTTCTTTCCACTTGCTACGATCCTTACATACTTGTTTCTCTTCGTCCACTTTCATTATTCCCTTCATACATGCCCTTCGGTTTAGGGTACTCTTGACCTGGCCTTTTTTTCAAGTCGTCCCTGATCTGGTCTCAAAACGATGGCTTACTACCTACTTAATAGTTAGCAGTTACCGTTGCCTATGGATTTTTACGCTGCTGTCCCATACAAATATACACAAACCTGTCACTAATTTGGAACACAACACAAAGTTATTATGGCGACACACTTATACACCAAGTCTGGTTGCTATCCAGATGGGCCCTTACCATATAGAAAAATTACTGTGGGACAGCATCCGTCCCCTATGGATTACTATGCTAGCTGCCATAGGCTAAGGGTACTGGAACCTGGTCACTTATGCCGGAACACAAGGTTATTATTTGAAGATTGCATATTGGATCCCTTAAGTGCATTAAAGTCAGGCTCTCAACAACTTGTTATCGGAAGATTCTTGAGTACTTTGGTCACAGTGCCCGATGACAGCCGGATAACTTGGATAAAATGATAATGCCGATTACCTAGCTGCTGGCGTGACCAGGTAACAGCCCTCACTAGACTTCCAATAGCAACCGCTATTCAAGAAGCTGAAGATCAAACGAAGTGGAAATGGCTTACTTTGTTGTTCGTTGTCAAAAATCTCCAAAAATTGTGTTACATAATACTTGAACGCTCCCCAAAAAGAGATTGGAGTCCTACCACCTGGTAAATGCACTACTAGAATGATGATCAACGAAGGCACACATACCTTACTACATGTAACCATCATTCCATTGCTAAATCTCAAATGTAAAACAGCCTCGCAGTGGTGGATGAGAGTGTTCAGCATGGCACCTGTGTTCACGTCCCACACTCTCACCGTACTGTCAGAGGAGCCCGAAATTATGGCTCTCTCATCGTACTGTAGACATAGTACTGAACCTGTGTGACCCTGGAGTTCCTGTAAGAATTATATTGCTGTAGGAGGCACACAATACTTCAAATTTAACAGCAGACAGGCTGACGGCCCATTTAGTAGTTAGCTGTAACTGTCGCCTATAGATGTTTACGACGCTAGGGGCATCGCGAACACGCTGCTGTCCGCATACCTGGGTCACTAATGCCTGAACACAACACAAGATTATTATGGCGGCATACTTATAGACCCATCATATTTGCAACGCCAGAAGCTTCGCTAATACACTATCATCCCATTTAAATTTGAAAAATTAAAAAAAAAATATAATATTTACTATCCTGTAAAGCAAGCTATTTTATGACGGTAAAAGAATTTTCAAGTGATCAATCCATTTGAAATTTTAAGAATAAAAACGTTTTACAATGTGTAAGAATCTCTCTACGCGACCATTCTGAAGGGTTAAAAAAAACCCATGTTATGTAACGCAAAGCTCAAATCCCCCCTACCGCCCCAAACGCATAGTAACGTTTTATAAGACCCCCCCCCTGCCCACAAATTCGTTACATAACACTAGAACACTCCCTAAGTTATAGTTTTAAGCTCTAAATAAATTATTTCTTCCCCATACCACTGAGCTAAAAAAATTCTTTTTTTATTTATTTTTATTTTATAAAGTCGATTCTAGCAAGAAACACTCTTTTACACAGATCTTGTCTTGATTATAATAAATCTTACACCAGTGTAGACATTTTTTGCTCTAACATTAAAAATTGAAAATATTCGAATTATGCAAATGACAAGTATTAAGTTTAGATCTCTCAATTATTTTTAATGTGTTTTGTAATTTTAATTTTATGACATCACTATTATTCTATTGGATGATGCAGTTATGTGTATTACCTATAAGTGGAAACTTTACTGATTTGTTAATTTTTATGTTTTCTTTATATTGTGATGTATTATTTATTTATTTGTTTATTTAATTATTTATACATGACATACAAATTTTAAATATAAAAGATTCATATCACAACAGTTCATGTACAACAACTAATTTGACTTAGAAAAAATCACACTGGCCCCTGAACTAGTGAATACTCAGTGGGCCAGTATTTTTAAAATAAGTACTAATATATAATAATTACCATTATATTAATAATTAAATAATATATAGTAGTTAAATGAGATATAGTAGTAAAAATAAATAATAATTTAAAATAAAATATTAATGAAAGAAGAAGGGAAAGAAAAATATAGATACATATATTAACTGAAACAATGATTGTATGTGAACATAATGTATGTAAGTTTATATATAAGTAAAATGTAATATTATAATTGTTTGTTTCCCAAATAAATAAAAATAAAATAAAAATTTCTGTAGGACAGCAGACAGGCTGACGGCCCACTTAGAATTTAGCAGTTACCGTCGCCTGTAGGTGTTTGCATCAACAGTGGTATCGCAAACACACTGCTGTCCCATAAGGGTACAGAAATTTGGGTCACTAATGGCCGGAACACAACATAAAGTTATTATGGCGGCATACTTTAAACCAAAAGTGGTCGCCATCCAGACGGGCTTGGGGCTCTACCACGTAGCGAGGGTGGGCTGTTTTGTCGCCTTATACGACAGGCCGACCCCGGCTGCAGTGGTTAGTATTCTTTCTCCACCCCTGCACGTATAAAAATGTATATAATTAAGGTCTCACCCTGACACACTGCAACGATTTCCTGTCCCATACTTTAATGGTGTTGTCTCGCAGTCCTGACACAATCTTGTTGTCATCGTACTGAAGACAGTAGACACCTTTTGAGTTTTCCGATCTGCAGTTTATCTTCTGAAAAGGAAAATCATTTGTTAGCTAGCATCAGGGAGTCGTGCAATGAAGTCTTTTGTTTTTCTCCCTGTAGCCAGGGTCGAACTGTCGAAAATGGCGACAAAACAAACCTAGCTTACTCTTTTCACTCTTTCCACTGGCATCCTCCTCCTACACCTATACTGTCTTATATACAACAGGTACCAGATGGCGCTGTCTCAATTCAAAACGATATAGTGGCATTTTACACTCACCTGTAGAACATGTTTACCCATTCTCCAGTTGTCCTCGATCGATTGTATATCTTTTATTATTTTAGGGTATAATTGTCTGTAAAATGCATGAGATGGATGCTGGCAGCCAGGCTTGGGTTTGAACAGGTACTGGATCCTAAAATATAATATTACATTCCATTATTCCGAACTTTAATGCAGCTAACTCGTCCTGACCAATAAGGGAGGATAATGGAAATAGGTTAATTGAGATATACAGTGAAACCTCGATATAACATAACTGAAGGGAATTAGAAAATATTCGTTATACAAAGGTTTTTTTATTGCTGTGGGACAGCAGACAGGCTGATGGCCCGCTTAGAATTTAGCAGTTACCGTCGCCTATGGGTGTTTGCAACGCCAGTGGCATCGCAAACACGCTGCTGTCCCATAAGGGTACAGAAACATTAATCTTGTGTCCCGACATTGGTGACCCAGGTTCTTGTACCTCTATGGGACAGACAGCAGTGTGTTTGCGATGCGCCTAGCGTCGCAAACATCCATAGGCGACAGTAACTGCTTACTATTAAGCGGGCCGTCAGCCTGTCCGCTGTGTCCTGTTCCTCAGCAATAAAAATAATCCTGGCATTTGCTTCTCTCACCCCGACCTTTCATCAGTCCATCGGGCTGGAATGAGTTGGGTTCTTGCTAACTAACAGCGAAGGAGTATCCCACGAGAAAATGTAATTGGGATGCATATAAACCAGTTGCTCACCATCCCCGCCTCTCCGCCAGGCCCCTCCACAGCGAGTCGGTGCGTACTTTCCTCTCAACCAGCTTCTTCCACAGCATCCCCTCTGATATGACCCTCTGCCATTCGCGGCATACCAATTCCGCTGCACAGAGGGAGCCCGCGTCGAGATATGATAGGATGTTCTCCGCTACGTGGTCCAGGCCTTTTTCTGATTGGAGAAAAATATTACAAATTAAAATAATTTCACATAGTGCCATCTAGTTCCAAACTAAGTAGTATAGCACTTGTGCTATGGGTACTAGACAACTGATATACTACATATATACTTTTTTTTTATAAATAAATACATATATAAGCCGTACAGATAAAGAATGGGATTAGAAATGGCGGCTAATATATATAACTGGACTGTTATGAATACAAAAGACGGTCATATTTTATTATATTATTATAGATAGATAGATTATAGATAGCGACAGTGTGCGAGTGAGAGGTGAACAAAAGCCGCCATTTTCAATCCCATTCTTTATGTGTACGGGTAGTACATAACACCTAGACTTGGAACAGGAATCAAACGTGATCTCCACAGCAGTTCCTTTATTGAAAAAAAAAATACATGTTTTTCTTTCATATAAGCCTAAGCTACTTTACCTAAGCCTAAATGGATCACAGGTTTGATTCCTGCATAGCATTAACCTCTTCAACACACTTCTGTACACTTGCTGAGGTCATGGGTTCGATTCCTGTTTGGGTGTTTATTTATAATACATATTTAATTAAAATCATGGCTATTAAAAATGGACTATTCAGACACAGAAAAATTTATTCATATTGGAGAATAATACATATATATGTTAGCTAGAAAAATTCACACCTACACACACGTACACATACACACACAAACACACAGACACACACACACGCGCGCTTCCTCACACTCGCGCATAATAACTCACATTGTAAAAGATATAATATTCATTTATGCAGAATTAGTTAATTAAAAATGAGAGAATAAACTTGCCCCAGAGATACAGATGGATCACTAGATCTATCTGTATTCCACTTCCTCCAGAACTACTGGAGGAAGTGGAAAAATAAAATTACAAAAGAAAAGTATATATGTAGTATATTAGTTATCTAGTACCCATAACACAAGTGCTATGCTACTTACTTTGCGACTAGATGGCGCTGTGTGAATTGTCCCATATATAATATAGAATAAAGAGAAATCCAAGGTCAAATTGGAAGCCTTATATTAAACAGAAAGTCAAAGAAAAAGTTACTTTTAAATAAATAAACTGAGATCCCGTTCACCATATTACGAATACAAAACAAGAAAATTTTAAATTCAATCACATGCAAAATCATGTGTAACAAAACACATTTTAGAGGCACCCAAAACCTTGTTATGAATTTTTCTATGGTCACATATATTATTTTCAAATGTATTGGCAGTAATGACTATAATAAAGCTTCTAGTTTGTATATACTTAAGTATTAATATATATTATTTATTCGTGAAGGAGAAAAAATACTGACCTCTGCAGCCGAGGTCGGCCTGTCCTGAAAGACGACAGAACAACCCACACTAGCTACGTGGTAGGGCCCTTTGGTCTTAAGTAAGCCGCCATAATAACCTTGTGTTGTGTTCCGGCATTAGTGACCCAAGCTCCTGTACCCTTATGGGACAACAGCATGTTCTCAATGCCACTGGCATTGCTAACACCCATAGGCGACGGTTACTGCTAAATTCTAAGCGGGTCGTCAGCCTGTCTGCTGTCCTACAGCAATAAATAAAAATAATAATATAATCAAAAGAGCACAAAACTATATTTTGAAGCAAATATCCAACTACTTTTAGTTCTTAAAAACTTTATTGTTAAGTACTTGTGTAGTTAAAAAAACAATCAAAGAGATAATGATTTGGAGTTCTAAATATAAAACAAGGCTGGAAACACCCTGATCAACTAGCAGTGCAGCTTCAATTCCAAGCAATCAACACACTGAAGCGATGACAGATACTATACATATTGTCACTGATGATGTCATAATAATGTTAAACATAATGTTATGAGGGCTCATTGGAGACCTTGCTCTGTCCATGAAATAAGCACACAAATCATCTGCTCATAGTCTACCTGAATGATGCGTAAACTTTTTACGACTATGACCCCTATCTTCAGTAGAGAGAATATTTTTGGCGACCCCTAGATAAATGTCCACAAATATGATGCATATTTCTCTCATTTATTTCTGATTCTTTGAATAAAAACATCATTACGGGCCCCGGCAGGAGGAGTAGACCCAAAAAGTGCTGGCTTGACGTCGTAAAGGGTGATATCCGTGCCAATGGGCTCACTACCAGAGATGCTGAAGACCGTGCGAAGTGGAGAAGAAAAAGTCGGAAAGCGGACCCTGGGCGCCGAAGCGAGAGTTTGGGCTGCAACCGGGAATTAACGCAGAGATGATGATGATGATTAATTTTAGTTATAATTTTAAGAAAATACTTTTTATATAATATAAACGCCATTTTAATGATCAATCTTTGTTGGTAATTGCTAGTCGCATATCACCTTCGGGGTTTAAACGCGAGCAGTATTTAGTTTTTAGTGAAACTAGTTTGCTAAATCCAGTTTCGCGTAAATATGTAGATGCAAGGGATATTGCTTTGCCATGGATAACCAAAAATTTTGACAAGACCGAATTTTAAATTGACTTTGAAGAGTACCATCATTAATCAAATCTATCAGTTGCTCTTTCTCACTAACTTGAATAGTTGAACTGCATATGTCATAGCCAAAATGGATCATAAATCCAATCAAGATCGTT
Source organism: Malacosoma neustria (assembly GCA_963693495.1). NCBI lineage: Eukaryota > Metazoa > Arthropoda > Insecta > Lepidoptera > Lasiocampidae > Malacosoma > Malacosoma neustria. The sequence continues at coordinate 5,655,590 of OY856401.1, forward strand.
TTTACTGAATCTTATTGAAAAACAAAAAAATTGCGACCCCCAACAATCTTTTGGTGACCCACACAGGGGTCGCGATCCTTAGTTTGCGCACCTCTGCTCTAATTGATTTCAAGATATTTATTTCAACAAAAAAAAGTTTAAGTAAAAAAAAGTAAGTACATATTATAAATATGAAAGCCACCCAGACATGGTAGGTTTCAACTATGGATAACTGGAAAATGTTCTGATCCTTTCAATGAGAACTCCTTCTTTTAAAACATGGCCAACTTGATTCGACAATATTTGAAATGAGAATTGAAGAACGCGTTATAAATATCAGTTCATTATCCATACTAATATTATAAATGTGAAAGTAGTTACTGTCTGTCTGTTACATTTACACACCTGAACCGCTGAATCAATTTTGATGATTTTTAGTGTTGAGACAGATTGGACCTTGGAGAAGGACATAGGCTACTTCTTGGTGTGAAAATGAAACTTGAAGGGGGTTAAATAGAGGTGTATAAATAATGTTTGCCGGGTCAGCTATAATTCACTCACTGGGCAGCATACTAATGAAGTCCCTTTGCAGCATTGGCTTGAGATATGCATTGATGTGACCATGCTGATAGTGGCACATACGAGCAAGGAGTTGCTCCACAAATTCCACCTGGAAACAATAATTCCCCAATGTACACAGCTCATGTCTGTATAATTCTAACCAATAGGGAGTTTAATGTATTTTTTACTGCTAAAGAACAGCAGATAGATGCTTGTGACACTAGGGGCACAGCGAACATGCTGCTGTCCCATAGAGGTACAGGAACCTGAATCACTAATGCCGTAACAAATCACAAGGTTATTATGACGGCATACTAAACTCACTGTGTTTACCATCCAGACGGGCTTGAGGCCCTACCATGTAGCTAGGGTTGGTGTGTCGCCATATACGACAGGCCAACTCTGGCCGCAAGGGTTAGTATTTTTATTCCGCCCCTATATGGAAAAAATGTGATTTACTATATTATGGTATGTATTTATAGCATTCTTATCCTATCTTGTCTATGTGTAGTTGTCAAGATGTCACTGTGAAGACACTGGTGAGGGTAAAGGAATATAGCAGTACCTACTTGTTATTTTTTTTTTAATTTTCACCCCCTCCTTCACCTTGGTGACCACCCCTAGTATAAGAGAAGATCCTCTAGTCTTCACATAGTAATTTATAATTATGGTTTTCAATAATTTTTTGCAAAGTTAAAAAAAAATTATTTGCTTCATATCTGTATTTTATTACTACAGCGCTAAATGCTGCGCGCCATAATTGAAAATAGCTCAAAAAAGTGAAAGATTTTCTATAGAAACCAGCCTTCTACTGTAACCAAATACGGTGATTTGAAGAATTACCACCTTTTATATTCCTAGGAGACCACTATAGGTACAGTCTACTCTCGTTAATTCGAAACTCGAGGGACTCTTAAAATATTACGAATTATGGAGTGTTTGAAATATCAAATGGTTCAAAATTTTTGAGAGAAAAGAAATAAAACTTTGAATTATTGAGTGTTGATAATAAATTATGTATTATTTATTAACTAATCACTATTCTTTAACAATAACAAGGAATGACAAAAGTTAAGTCTATTATAAGAGTAAAAGTAACTGAAACTTAAGTAAACAAACTAATTTGTGCAGAAGTGTGTCTCGAATTACGGGTTGTTTTGTTAAGTAATGATGATTGTTTCGTTCAAATTACCAAGTGCATAATTTTATGCACTTGGTAATTTGAACGATATATTTATATTGATTTAGTTCGAAATATAAAGAGATTTTCTGGGGAACTCATGATAACTTTGAATTATAGAGAGGTTCGAATTATTACAGGTTTGAATTAACGAGAGTCTACTGTATATAAAAGGCAGTTAAACAAGATGTTAAGTACAATGAGCATGACACAGTAATGAAATCTATAACACACCTGATCAGTTTCATTCCATCTGGAGAAGTAGTTGAGGCAGGTATCTCTCTCAGCAGTGTATGCAGCACTGCTTGGTATCGGCCGCACTCCAGTATCCAGGCAGGTTATTGAAGTAACCTGATAATACATATTATGTTATCAATTATGTAACTTAATATTTTTTTTACGAAATAATAATGAAAAATTTTAACCTGTATGTTCCGTCCTTGCCTAGATTTAGGTATAGAATTATTACTCAACCAATTTTGGGCGACTACCTTCATGTCTATTTGAAGCGAGGGTAGTTGAATAAATTTCTCACTCTTATGTCAATGTTTGACAAAAAAGATAACCATCTTTGCACTGTGTGAAGAACAAGCCCTTTTATAAGACTCCTTATATTATTGGCCATGCCAATCTTCAACCTTTTACAACATAGAGTGCAGTGTACTTGAACAACAATTTGCAAGAGAGACGCAGTGCATGATTCATTGTGTGCTACACCTGAGCGGATCCAGACCGAGGAGGTCGCAAGGTTGGTGGAGTTTTTGTACATTATCTAGTGTGAGGACCAATACAAGAGAAAATTATACAATCCACTCTTTATCAAGCCAGTGTTCAGTGAAACTAGTCATTGAGAGAACTTGACACTGTATCAAGTTTAATTTTAACCTTTATTCTGAATTTAATTTCAGAATGCCTATCGGCAAAGGCCATCCAGCAGCTGACGGTGTGCCTTATCCAGAGTTGCTCCTCTCCAAAATGGACCGGCTATCAGCTTCAGCTCATCCTCCCAACACTTATATTGTCTACCCTTGCTTCTTTTGTCATCCATATACTATGAGTACTAATGTGTAAAAACTAGTGAAGTTGGCTCCAGCATAGGGCTCAATTTCTGAGCCAGATCTGTTGATCTATGACAAAATATCTCCTAACACTTTGTTCACCGGTGACTCCCCTTTTCATACCCAAAAGTTGCTGACCAGTGATGAGTTAACTCATCATTACACTTGCATTATCTATTTCAATTTATGACACTCAGGGCGATATAGAATATTGAAAAATTTGGCATATCATGTTTAGATTATAAAGCTGATATAACAAAAACCATAATAGAACATATATCGGTGAAGATCTTTTCAATGAATTATAAGCCATTACAGGCAGGTGATCGCCTGCAATGGCTTATAATACAATTGAAAATGATTATCATACAAAAAATATTATTAAGAGTTTTATAAAAAATATGTCTAAAGTTTTAATTTCATTTCATTCAGTATAAATAAAATTTATTGAAGTTTATTTAGAAAGTTTTACATCTATATTCAATTAGAAGATAATAATAGCTGGTGACATAACACACACTTTATTTTGTCTGAGATCTTTACACCTAGAATGTTATGTTCCATTGCACATTAGCAGCTTCTAAGTTGGTCTCATTGGACTCTACTTAGCAACCATATTTCACATAGATAAATTATGCATGGCATGATGCTGATTTTAAAACCACTTCTTTTTGTGGCCAAGCTCATGTGCCTTTCATCTTTAACTTGAGGTTCCAGTACTTTTTCCACCCTGAGGCTAGTATTTTATTAATTTCCTTGTTGGTTTGGTCTAGACTAGTCTTGTATGACTTTGGTCACAAAAGTATATCAGTTGTCTACTAAAAAAAAAAAAAAAAAAAAAAAAGTTGTCTACTAACCATAACATGTATCTAATTACTTTGGGACATAATTTCGACACCAACAATTTATACTATGCTAACTCGAATTTTAGGTAAATTCCTTTTGTTATGTTAAGTTAAGTTAAGTTCGTCCCAAATACCGCAGTGTCTCAAGACGAAGGTTTTTAACCAATGTGTGTTGCCAGTGATGACATACGGAACGCAGACGTGGTCGCTAACTATGGGCCTTATGAGAAAGCTCATGGTCGCTCAGAGGGCAATGGAGAGGGCTATGCGCGGAGTTTCCCTGCGAGATCGAATCAGAAATGAGGAGATTCGCAGGAGAACCAAAGTAACCGACATAGCCCGGATGATTGCAAAACTGAAGTGGCAGTGGGCTGGGCACATAGCTCGAAGGACTGATGGCCGTTGGGGCAGAAAAGTCCTCGAATGGCGACCGCGTACCGGAAGACGCAGTGTTGGTAGGCCCCCCACAAGATGGACCGATGATCTGGTCAAGATCGCCGGGATAGGTTGGATGAGGGCAGCGCAGGACCGATCATCGTGGAGATCTTTGGGGGAGGCCTTTGTCCAGCAGTGGGCGTCTTCCGGCTGAAATGATGATGATGATGATGATGTTAAGTTGCTTAAAATGTGGGTTTTTATATGTAATAAAAAGTTCATGAAAAATATACAAAAATAACAAAGTTACAATGAATAAATTAACTACTAAGGGTACCAAATTTCAAATAAGTATCATAATTAATATAAAAATTATCACATTTTTTCCTTTAAAAGCCTCTACTGTAAAGTACACATTTATGAGTTAGCTTAGTATAAATTGTTGGTGTCGATTTAAGACTTTATTGACCAGTCATTTATGAGTCTGTCTCTTTCCAAGTACGGTTTACTTGTGCACAAATTTACACCCAGTACAGGTCATTATGTTGTCCTTTTTCTTTTTGTTTCAAAGGAATGTAATTTTATTGATCATCATCATCATTTCAGCCGGAAGACGCCCACTGCTGGACAAAGGCCTCCCCCAAAGATCTCCACGATGATCGGTCCTGCGCTGCCCTCATCCAACCTATTCCGGCGATCTTGACCAGATCATCGGTCCATCTTGTGGGGGGCCTACCAACATTGCGTCTTCCGGTACGCGGTCGCCATTCGAGGACTTTTCTGCCCCAACTAATTTTATTGATATTTATACTTTATTTTGCTTTACAGTCATGCTAGCGGTTGACAGTGTTAACCTGATATTTTGTATGGAATTCTGAGAATCTTTCCTCATTTACTCTAAGAACCCCATGGAAGATGTGTGTATTCTAAATTAACTCAATTTGATCAGGTAGTCAAATTATTTATATTATTCTATTCCTTACTTAGCTGCTGTAAGAAGGTGATAGAATAACCCATGTTAGGTACTAGAGCCCTAAACCCATCTAGATGACCACCACCTGGTCTATAAGTATACCATCATAATTACCTCGTGTTGTGTTTAGATATTAATAAATTGTTCCTGGCGTTACATCTATAGGTAACTGGTTACTAATAAGTGGGCCATCAGCCTGTCTACTGTTTCCAGCAATAAAAAAATCCACAAACTATGATTAAAACTTTAATAATGTACATATAAAGCAGATACTTCAAGATTTCGTAATATCCTGGTATCTAAGCTGGTCAAATGCGTGTTATATCACATACGAGTGTTTTGTTGCAAAACAAAAAAAAGTGGGACAAAATTTGTCACCAAACTAATGAGCTACTGTATTAAAAATTAACATATTTGTGTCGGTATTTCTTTGTTTTAATTTGGTTTTAACAGGGTCTGTCAATTATTTAAGAATTATTACAAATAATTTTAGCGTAAATTAATGTAAATAATAAACAATTTTATTCATAACACTGTAAATAGAGGTATTATTTATAGAAAATGTAGATTTTCAATATATATCGCAAATGTATTGTGTAGAATTTGATAGTGTAGCATTTTAGGGATTGTTAAATATGATCATTTCCTAGGATCCGCATTGCAGGAACAAAAAAATTTGAAGCCCCGTTATGTGTGCTCAAACTCAGTATAAATCGTTTATAAGATAAATAAAAGTTAGGAAAAAATACTAAAAGTAGGACAAAGTCATAATTAATTATAAATCAAAGAATGTCCACGACTATAAACATAAAATAATCACTTCAAACTTAAGGCAGCAGGAAAAATGGCGCCTTGCCGTGACACTACGGCCATTGCTCTAATTAAATTTAATCTTCTCACCTGTGGGGGTAACGTGTCGTCCATCATCCTTTCAATCTCCATTTTAGTTATTTCACCAGAAACATCAATGAACGTGTACAAGTATCACTTTGAAAATAACAAAATCACTTTTCGCTAGATACTCATCGCTCGCATGACGTCAAGACGACTAACTTTTTAATTTTGATTTGAAGTTTAGCTTTAGTTTACAAGAAAGTCATCCGCAATCCTTGTAACCATGTGTCACAATAATTTATTTATTTTAAAATATTGCTTTTTTAAATTTAAATGTTTTAGTATACCTATTTCTATCAATTAATAAATTAATTACATATTGTTTTTCACAATTTACTAATAAAATTATGTGTACAAATCGTAATGAAAAGCCGATTTTTTTTGTCTTTTTTTGACATGTACGATTTATATTCTTGTATCAATGATAAATAGATACAATCGATTAGTACCTAATTTTATCCGTGCAGGGGCGGAGAAAGAATACTAACCTCTGTGGCTGGAGTCGGCCTATCGTAAAAGGCGACAAAACAACCCACTCTAGCTACGTAATAGGGCCTCAAGCCCGTCTGGATGGCGACCGCCTTTGGTCATAAGTATGCCGCCATAATAACCTTGTGTTGTGTTCCGGCATTAGTGACCCAAGTTCCTGTACACTTATGGGACAGCAGCGTGTTCGCGATGCCACTGGTGTTGCAAACACCTATAGGCGACGGTAACTGCTAAATTCTAAGCGAGCTGTCAGTCTGTTTGCTGTCCTACGTAATAAAAAAAATGGTACCTAATAAATACGAGTAATATTTATTCCAGTAATGGATGAATATACGTGTTATTATATTTTTACTATAAAGAAACTATAAACCTCGCTTCGTAAAATTAATTTTTCTCTATGAAAATCCATTCTAAAGAACCTTATATAACTAAGCCAGCAAGTGAAAACAAAGATTAACCATGATTAGAGCTTATAAAATTGAGTTTTATAAAATTGAATATGCAAATGTTTGAATCTTCTATGTCCAAGGAATATGATTACTTGAATTAATACGTCGCAATTTAATTGACATCACTAAAATAAATAAAAGAACACCATTGTTGTTGTACTGATAAAATGTCAACGTCAAAAAATTTTAAGTGCACTTTTCGTTCAATTTCCACAATGTCCTTTTCTTTAATAAATTTTGGTTTCTATTTTAATAAATAAAGCCATACTTACTAAAGTTATTTAAACTATATTTGTCATGCTTTTATACAAATTAATTTACAAAAGACAAAGATTCGTCGTGTTCTAAGACCTAAAATGTTTGTATTACAAAGTTATACGCAAAAGTGTTACAAATTATTTTCGTCTAAATAAGTTTTATAAATCATTTGGTGAGTATTTTTATTGCGTATTTACTAGTTTAAAAATTATACTCTTACACTGAGCTGATGTTAATATTGTGTTAGTAACATAAATTCATTGTTTTCACAGTCATCTAATTTACTTCAGATAGTAATTTAAAAATTTGTGATAATCTTTAAAGAATTGAAAAGGGAGATATTATCTGCTGTCTTAATTCTCTTGCTTATTTTTGTTTATTGCTGTGGAAAAGCAAACAGATTGTTGGTGCACTTGATAGGAAGCAGTTACTGTTATCTATGGATGTTTGCGAGTCTAGGGGCACTACTAACATGTTGCCGTCTGCTTAGGGAAACTGAAACCTGGGCATGATGTAAAGTTTTTATGATTTGATTGAGATCAAATAATGCCAAGATAAATATATATATATATATATATCATAAATCAAATGGCGGACTATGCTGCAATAGCATCAACACGATTTCCTTAAATATTGTTAAAACCTGCATTTTAAAATAAAAACTGTCATATTGTAAGTAAAGATCTTCTTCCTGCCCTTATCCCAAACTATGTGGGGTTGGCCACAACATGTCCTGTTCGGCTCGGGCCACGAGATTGGCAGGCCATATATCCGTGGGCCCGGGCGTAGGCGATAGGAGAACAGCGGGGTTTTTAGTGGGTAGTCGGATGGCCAAACATATTTTCCAGAGTCCCACATATCCCTCGGTCCCCCCGGGCCGGGGGAACCCGTCAAGAGAGGTTTTTCCTCAAGACAAAAAAAAAGAATACATGTCCTGTTCTTCCAGTCTCCTCTGTTAGCCACCATCTGAATATTCACACATTTTTTAACAATATCATTCAACCGTATCATCACTGTAAGTAAAGATCTCAAATATAGAATTGTTCTTGATTTTTTGACTCAGCACTTAAACAAGTTATTGAATTTAGTAAAACACTTACTACATTTAGCTAAGCATTTTTCATTAGGATTTCCAACCCCAAAACCTGAGTTTCATCTCAACCTAACAATGTTTTTGGAACATATAGACAACAAAAATACATTTATTTAATCAATTGCAATTTTTATAAAATTAATGTTTATTTACAAGAAATATGCTTAAATTAATTTACAACTATGCTATATTACAAAAACAAATGAAAAAAAAAAAATAACTAAAATCATGAAAACTATATATTAAACATTTATTTCAAATCACTTTCGGCTGGAAATATTTCCAAAACACTGGCTGCATTACTGCGTTGGATGGCAACACTTATCCTTTGCCTTAAATATAAACCAACTTTTTTTTATCTATGCAGGGGCAGAGAAAGAATACTGACCTCTGTGGCCGGGGTTGGCTAGTCGTAAAAGGCGACAAAATAACCCACCCTAGCTACGTGGTAGGGCCCCAAGCCGGTCTGGATGGCGACCACCTATGGTCTCAGTGTTTATTCATTATTACTGTAGGACAGCAGACAGGCTGACAGCCCGCTTAAAATTCAGCAGTTACCATCGCCTATGGATGTTTGCAACACGAGTGGCATCGCAAACACTGCTGTTCCATAAGGGTACAAGATCTTGGGTCACTAATGCCGGAACACAACACATGGTTATTATGGCGGTATACTTAAGACCAAAGGTTGTCACAATCTAGATGGGCTTTTGGCCCTATCACGTAGCTGGGGTGGGTTGTTTTGTCGCTTTTTATGACAGGCCGACCCCGGCCGCAGAGGTCAGTGTTCTTTCTCTGCTCCTGCACGGATAAAACTTACTACCTGGCTATGTTTATTATGCTTTGCAGGTACAAAATGCTGTCCGACGATGGAGTGGAGAATAGACACGGCCGTCCAGGAGTTAACTCAAGGTCGCTAAGTGCTACTCATTCTGCTGCTGATCTTGAGGTATATATTTACTAATTTTAATTTTGTGTTCTCATCATGAAAGATAAAAAATATTATATTTATTTTTGTGTATGTCATATGACACCTTAACATGAAAGGAAAATGGAGTGAATTTTCATTCGCCATAAAAAAGACAAATGGCTCAAAACTGTTCTATCTAATATACTTTAGTGTTTGTATATTTTATTTGCCCTGAGTGTTTAGAAAATCATACATGTTAGTTATAACTTGTTATTCAACTACTAGGTACCAGTTTATCTAATCTGACATTGGCAAAATAGATGCCTAAAGTATAGAAGTCAAAAAAGACAGTAATGTAGTGTACATAATATTTTAATTATATTTAAAATTATCATATTTGTACAAAATTTTAAATCTTTAATATTGTTATTTGAAAGTAAAGTTTATTTAATTTATAAAAAATACAAAACGACCTATGTTATGATTAATTATCAACTATGTAATTAATTAAATTAAACAATAAGACACCAAATCACGAAACACAAAAACAAGTTCCTAAGACACTTCGGACGTATCGAGCCCCTGAGCAAGGAGGGTGAGTCGTGGTTCGTGGTAGCGTGCCGCGCCGCTTACGCAACGTTGTCCCTTCTACCTGCTACGCCATCGCACCACGCGATGTCCCCGCCCCCTCGGCTGACAAAATGTTGTATATTAATAAATAAAAACGCTCGCCGCTTATGCTCCAAACTGCCACTGCTCATATGCCAACATAGAGGCGAGGCGCGTGTGACGAAGTAGTTATGAAGTCTTCTGTCCTACAGTAATAAAAAATATGTTGAAGATATTGGCGTCTGCATTCATCTGTCATGTTTTAAAATAGAAAAAAAATTGTAGGTACTTCGTGAGATAGAACATGTGTATTTCTCCTCGTCGTCTGAGTTCGATGCGGGCCGTTATGTGTTGGAACACGCGCCGATCCCTCCCACGTGTGACGCAATTGAACAGATGTTCGTCAAGTTGAAGAGACAGCAACAGGTGCGTGTGTTTCTCATATTGCATGTTAGGGGGCGTCCATTAATTACGAGAGGTGTTTAATGAAGGGGGGGGGGAGGCAGTCGAATCTCATCTAATCTTACTTTGAAGAGGGGGGAGAGGGAGTTCTCCGCAAACATTAAAAGTCTCACATGAAATTGGATGGGGATTGGGATGGGGGGGGGGGGTGAGCCAAATCTCACGAATAAATCTCACCAGGGGGTGAGGGGGGTCAAAGAATCTCTAAAATCACCTCAAGTAATTAATGGACGGACCCCTTAGGAGTTCATCTAAGTACTGTCACTGATTGTATTTGATACTGCCGGCTTAGTGCCTATGTTGACTTGATGACTTTAACGGTTGTGTATATGAGCCGAACTGGTGGAGTAAGAATACTGACCCCTTGGCCGAGGTGGGCCTGTAGTAAAAGGTGACAGATCCCCAGCTAGGTGGTAGCGCCCCAAGCCCGCCTTCTGGGCAACTGGTCTATAAGTGTGTTGTAATAACCTCGTGTTGTGTACCAACATTAGTGACCCAGGTTGCGGTGCTAGCGTTACAAAGTCGGTACGCTTGCGTAGTTCACGGGTTCGATTCCCGTCTAGCGTCTTTGTGTTTATGTATAATATGTATTTATTTATTTAAAAAAAGTATATCAGTTGTCTAGTACCCATAACACAAGTGCTATGCTACTTACTTTGGGACTAGATGGCGCTGTGTGAATTGTGCCAGTATATTTATTTACTTATTAAGTAGAGCGTCAGCCTGTCTGTTTCTCAGCAAATAAAAGATCTGATCTAGATCTCAGTAATAGGATCTTTGTACAAAGCTCTTCAATACGGGTTTGATTTCGTACAAGAAGATTGCGTTTCGTTGTTTTAAGGACAAAATATTAAGCTCTCGTTCTCAAGTCCAAGACCAGTACATATTTGAATGTTGTCACATTAGTATCTCTTCTTTTTCTTTTTTGGGATGTGAAGATGCATGACCCACACCCCGTAATGCGAGACTCCCCGTGCAATGTGCCCGTGCGACCCCTTTTCTAGACTGGGGGACGGACGTCGTTGGTATACCCACAAAGACCACCCCAGTGTTCTTTCACACGCCTTAATTGCCAAAGTCGCAGGATGCGACGAATTAGTCAGACCGCGGCCTCAACTGGCGCCGGACCGCTTTCTAGGGAATTTTCAAAGCCGAGGATAGACGGCTTCCTCACGCAGGGGTGAGCTGAGCTTGCGGAACACTCGCGTGTACCTCTCGGACCTTTCATCTCTACCCTTCCCTGTGCTAACATAGATGTACTAGATTTTATTAAATTTAGTAGACTGCCATCTGACACTAAACCTTCGTTCGTTGTTTAGCTGGGTACGCTAACTGACAGGTGATCATGCCTTGAATATACGAGGTGTAGGTGAAACCTCTTACAGCCTTCAAGAATAGAGACCGCTTTATAAATTTAATATTTTCTCTCAACAGGTAGTTTCAGGCAAAGCTCTTCATCTCATATCCCAACAACGCGACAACTGTGACAAACAGTTTGCAGAAATACAAATAATACGCGGAAATCTATCAGCAACGCTAAAGACATGTCAAGAAGCGCGAAGCCAACTACGGACGGCTTCAAATCATCTTACCATATCGACTTTTGTCATTCTAGCCAATTTTCGTAAAAGGCAAATAATAAAATCCGTTTTAAAGTCCCTAGAATTGCTTCGTGCTTTGCGAAGTGTGGAGACTGATGTAGCAGAACTCTTAAATAAAAAAGATTATTACGAAGCAATAGATTTGATACTTAAAAGCAGGAAGGCGGCTGCTAAAAACAAAGAATACACGTGTATAGCAGATCTTACTGCGAGACTGCAAGATACTTTAGATATGACTGAAGAAAAACTTGATTCTGTCCTTTCCCAAATATGTTACAAGTTCGATGAGAATATTTTTAGAGAACTTCGTAAAGCGTATAATCTTTTAGGCAAAACTCAATCTGCTATGGAGCAATTGCATATGCATTACTCGTCAGCTGTTAATGAAGCATCAATGCAAGCTGTTAAAAATCATTTAGATACGTCTATAGATGCTAAATTCCAAGAGCTCTGTCAAGCTGTACCAGCCAGGAAAGCTCCAGCATGTTTACTGAATTTGTGTGAAAATTTGTTTCTTATTATGAAAAGTTATTATTTGCTAGTTGTATGGCATAATAAGTTTGATGATGATGTAAAAGCTTCATCGAAAGTTCTAGATATAGAAAGGAATGTCAGTAGGGAGTACATACGGCAGAAGTTGAAAGCAGGTCTGGTCAGAATATGGAGTGACGTGCAGACAAAAGTGTCTACCTTTTTAAAAAGTATAGGTATTGAAGATTATCCATTTGAAAAGTTTATACAAATGTTAGGTGTATTGAGGCGGTTAACTCAAGTTGCAGAAGTATTTTGTGGTGATAAATCTGATATGTTGCAAGATTTTATTAAAACCCAAAGCGTTTTATATATAAAAAACTATCATAGAGGAAGGATGGAGGAGCTAAAGTTGTTCCTTGAGAACGAAGGTTGGGAACAGTGTCCAGTTAAATCTACCTTCAATTTATTAAACTTACAGGAGTTTAAGCAGTTTAGGAAGTATTTAAGGTCTGATAATGTTATAACATCGAAACAATCAGACGGAACGTCTTCTATCCATTCTCAAGACGAGAGCGTGTATATAATGAAATATTTCACGCATAATACGAGTCACACGCCGTTTGAGATTTTCAGAAATGAAAATATAACTAACGACGACATATTTGGTGTTGAAACAGAAGTAGTTAGCGAGGAATCGGACGATGAGCCGGACGAATTGAAGAGAGATTATGTTGACGAGAACGAGAGACACGAATCTCCGCAGAGTCCGTCGAAAATTAAGAATAGTGTCATAGTTACTAATACGACTCTATCAGTTTTAAGGAATTGTGGTCAATATTTGCAGATATGTAGATATCTCCCCCAAATTTCGCTTGAAGTCGTGATGCTGATGAATCAGCTCTTCGACTATTATTTCTATACAGTGCACGTGTTCTTCACTGCAGATTTGGAAGTAGGTACCTCCACTTTATATACTCCAAAATTGTCTGCAGTTATGACCAGGATTTCTAATAGTATAGCAGCGTTAGAGAACGATGAGAAGACATTTCCGTGTCCAGAATCTCCAACCCATCTAGACATGTCTTCAGAGTCCAATCTTCATGGACTGTCAGAACGTATCGTTGCAGTAGAAAGTGTCATATTCCTAGCGAAACAGTACGAAATGCTGCAACCCTACATAGAATCTATAGTTGAACAGCATCAAAAGCTTATCATAGAACATTTTAGGGATAATACCTTACTAATTGTGCCAGATTTGAGACTGCCTGTCTACATGTGTTCAGCATCGAAGGCTGTAGACGCAAGGACAACCTTAATAGCGATGTCTCAGGTGAAATGGGATGTTAAAAGCGTCGCTGTGGAGCACAGTCCATACGTCGATATGATAATACGTAAAATTCAAGTGTTCGCGTTACGTTTTGAGAATATATCAGCGAAGGTGTCGTTGAATTTGGAAGTGTTACAATCAGTTTGGACAGCGTTATCGAAGTTTGTAGTGCATCTGTTGGTGGAAGGGTTTTCGAATGCCACCAAGTGCTCGAATGGGGGTAGAGGACTGATGCAGTTGGACTATAGACAGTTATTCGTAAAATTAGAAAAGATATCGGGCTTAAAGCCAATACCGTATCAAGATTATGTTGATAAATATGTAAAAGCGTATTATTTACCGAGAAAAGGGTTACAGGAGTTCATAACTGAGAGGTCGGAGTATTCAAACAAGCATCTGTTAGCTTTAGTGACGTGTGCGTGTGAGAATAAAAGAGATAGACAGGCTTTGATTGCTTTGGTTGAAGGTAAAGAGGGTACTTAAGGAGTTTGTAAGGAATTTTAAAAGACAAAAAATTTCTAGAATGAATGAGTTGAAATAATGAGAGTGTGAAAGTAGAGAAATTAAAAAAAAAAGAGAAAGAAGGGTAGATTTAAAGATGAATGGATGAACTTTGATGCAAGACAATTTTGGCCTTTGTAGATTATTTGTGGATCTGATTGTTAAAGCTGTTTACGGATTTTAAGCGCTTAACTATTTTAAACATAGTTATAAAAGAATTTTGAGGGTAGTTAAATATTTGTTATTTTAGTAAATATTTTAATTATCGCTTAGATCTCATATTGGATATTGTTATTTGAATTACTTTAAGGATCGCATCCAATTCATCAAAAAATAGTTTCTATTATTATCCAAGTTACAGGATGCTCCAAAAGCTTGCACTTTGCAGCTCAATGAAGTCTAAAACTCTTTTTTTGTTAATGCCTTACGGATTTCTTCCCTTTTGATTATATGAAATCGTAAAGATTGGAACGAATTAAAGACTGAACAGAATTGCTAAATCTGACTTTTTAAAGTGAAACTTTTAAGATGCGCGCGCACATTGACAGCCAAAACCAACATAATGAAGTTAACTGATCATTGTATATCAAGTTTTCGTGAAAACTTGTAACTATGTTCACAGTATTAAAAAAAACCAAGCACATTTATTTGAGTTTTGAGGTTAATTAACTGTATGTAAACTTTTTATTTGTTTGCATTAAAAATTATTATTTATTACTAGCTGTGTCCGCGACTCCGTCCGCGTGGAATAGTGACTTTGGGCAGCATTTTTTCGATAGGTGAGGTCAACTTATTTTTATTATTAGAAATAAAACCTACAATGTCCGGCCTAAGCTGAACCCTATTTCATATGATTGATGATATAAATCTGAGGTCAACATAAATTGGTGTATAAAATTTCCGAAACTTATCATTTTTAACAAAAATTGTTTTTTTTTTCTAAGATGAAAGTAGCCTAAGTTACTCCTCGTTACATCAGATATCTGCCAGTGAAAGTCCCGTCAAAATCGGTGCAGCCATTTCAGAGATTAGCCGGAACAAACGGACAGACAAAAATTGTAAAAAATGTTGTTTTGATATATGTACCATGTATACGTCCGAATGCACTTAGTAAAAAGTGGTTATTTTAATATTACAAACAGACCAACCAATTTTATTTATTTGTATAGATTTTATCATTCCTTTTACGAAGAGTTGTGACATACGGGATGAAATCTTTAGCTATTTTTGTTCTGTTACGAAAATTAAGTTTAACTTTATGTGTGTACAATAAGTACTTACACTTTTTTTTCACTACAAATTATTTTGTGTGTAGTTTGCGAAATTCCGTGCAATGCGATCCTCAATTTTCATGAAATTTAGTATACGGGGGATTTCGGGGGCGATAAATCGATCTAGCTAGGAATCATTTCTAGAAAATGTCAACAGGTGGCGTTTGAGTAGTCCCAATTTAAACTGAAAAATGACTTCGGCGAATAATAATACTATTTTTTTAAATTGCTTTAACGACACAACAACACTAAAGCTATTCCAGCAGATGGCGTTGTTAAGTAACACGAAGTCAACGAGTGTTTGCTTTGAGGTTAGACTAAGAAAATCAATTGTTAATTTCGAAAAAATACAATTTATAAAAAAAAAATACCGAACAAAGCTCGGTCATCCGGATATTTAATAATAAAGCGAGCAAACTATCCGTCTCGGAGTCCATTGTAAGACTGCGCAGCAGAGAGCGGGTTATAAAATGTGGCAGCTTCCGAACACCGGTGGCTGTCGCTCGCTTCTGACACTATTACAAATGTTGTGGTAGCGCGCGACAGCTACCGGTGGATGTGGTCGGTGGCCCGTTTGCGCCGAGCCTAAGACCACCTCTGGGGTTGCTTCGTTCGCAATAAACGCCGGAGCAGGATATGATAATAGCCCCCGGCATATTACTCGCGCAGAGCGAGCTGGGCACACGGTACACTGACACGCCCACTCGATCATGACAACATGATCATGACTGTCCCAAGGGCCAGTTCAGCCAGATCTTGAATAACATGACCCCACTCTCAGTGTCCTTGATCTGCTATGGGTTCTTATCATCATCGTTTATTTAAGAGCTACTGCTCTTGTCGGTGGAGCATCTTCCAGTCGTCTCTACAAAACGCCTTTTCTTCTTGATACGACATGGCATCTAGTATTTCCTTTACATGCTCCATAAATGTCCTTGGTGTCCCTCTTGGTTTTGATTAGATCGTCGTGTCGTATAAAGTGTTCCAGCATCTGTCCTCTTAAAATGGTAAAAAACAACTCAGTGTCTCAATCGTTTATGTGCCATCGTACAGTCAGGCAGAGATGAGCGGCAAATATGCGCGGGCCCCCTCGGTCCGTAGCAATTGCTTCTCTTGATACGAGGTTAATTCGGCACTGCTGGTGGGTGGCTTACATTGTGAGCAACGCGCGTGCGTTTCTAGAGTTGGGGGTTAATTTACCCACAATCTGGCTGTACCGTCATCACTACGGCGACCAGTGGCCCTAAGTGGGTGCCTATCGCATCTTCACGACATTCAGACATCACTGTCTCTTAGGACTAGACTGTCTTTGTAAGGTAGGAACCTTACAAAGACAGTAGATCCCTAGATATTCTTTAAGAAGACCATACGACCTTGGTCTTTTTGTACTTAATTATATTTAACTATGTCCGAATTATTATTTATTATGGTTTATACAATTTTGAAGAGATTTAGGGATAGTGAGGTGTGGGGGGTATAGGTCGTTAATTGAAACACGTATTGTCTGTACGACGACTTTAATTATACTGACTAAATCGACTTACACACTACACCACCGGGGTACAAGAAAAAAAAAAATGTAACCTAAACATTTTTTTTTTTTTTTTTAACAGTTATTATAATAAAATTGGTATTATATTAGTATGTACATAGTGACTTAATACTAGAATTCAATTAATGCTAAGCATATTAAACATTATTTTTAAACAACTTAGTTCTATTTTTATGCACAATTTCTATCTTATTGTTTTTCATAATTTTTACATTAGGTTCTAAATCTTCAATTACAGTATATGGGCCAATATATAATTTATCTAATTTTGTTGCAGGTTCATTTTTTAACAATA
Source organism: Malacosoma neustria (assembly GCA_963693495.1). NCBI lineage: Eukaryota > Metazoa > Arthropoda > Insecta > Lepidoptera > Lasiocampidae > Malacosoma > Malacosoma neustria. Next base: position 5,672,746 of record OY856401.1, read on the forward strand.
TTAAATCATTTTTCTTATATAATACCTGTTTTTTATTTTTATCATAAGTACATTTTCTTATTTGTTTATTTTGTAACAAATTATTTCTAGCATCTTTGTGTGCAACTTGCAAACGATACCTTAATTCTAAACTATAATTATCTGGATTATACAAAGGTTCAATGTTTTTACTTATTCTACTCGGGATTTCACAAGGTTTCCCAAAAACTAACTCATATGGAGCGTATTTTGTAGAAGAATGTACAGTGTTATTAAAAGTAAAACACCAGAATGGAAGCCAGTGGCTCCAAGTTTCAGAAAATTGGTCACATTGTATTCTCAGATATGCACCTAAATGTTTGTGTGCATTCTCAAGAGATCCTATTGATTCATGGTGGTATGAAGTTGAATTTAATTTTTCAATTCCCAAAAGAGTACAGACTTCTGTCATTGTAGATGACATGAACTCTGTTCCTTTATCTGTAGCTATCTGTTTCGGTATTCCGAACCTTAAAATAAAATTGTTAACAAATGCTTTAGCTACGGTTACAGCTTCCTTATTTTGAAGTGGATACGCCTCTACGAATTTAGTTAATTCGCATTGTAATGTAAGTATATAACTATTATTATCTATATCTTTGTCCAGTGGACCAACTAAATCTAAGAAAACTTTTTCAAAAGCATACGAAGCTGTGGTTGTTATTACCATAGGCTCCTTAGTATTTCTTGAATACTTTGAAAATTGACATTTATCGCATTTACTTACAAATTCTCTAACATCTTTCTCCATTTCTGGCCAGTAATACTTTCTTTTTATGTTATTAATCATTCTGCGCACACCAGCATGACCACTTGTGGGCAGTAAATGATAGTCATTAATAATAAATCTTTTATCATTGTCGTCATTAATTCTTTCAACACCTCGCAAAATACAAATGCGTGGACCGGTCCACATTTCGTCATTTTTAATTTCGTCTACTAAATCTTTAATAAATAACGCGTTATTATTTCCTTTTATTATACATACTTTATCAACGTTTATGTTTTTACAAAACTGACTTAATTTCTTCACAAAAACGGCTCGCGTGTATTGCGCTTTGAAATTAAGGTTAATGTATAACGTTTTCTTACTTTGAGAAAATGCAAAACACTCGGTTTCTACATTTATATTATTTTGTTTCTTAAGTTTATTTATCTCCTTTCCTTCTATTAAAACCATCTCTACAGCGTCACTCGGTATCCGTAACAATTCCACAACTTTCGGGTGATCAGTCCGATTGTCCGTGTCATTGCTATTGATATGAGTTTCTGTATTATCTTCCACGTTGCTTATTTTTTTCTTTTGTGCTCTAGTCATTACTGTTAATAATATTGAGTTCATACACTTTAATTCGTCCGAGTTTGTTGGTAACCTAGATAATGCGTCAGCTACGCAATTATCTTTTCCTTTAATATAAGTGATATTAAAATCGTATTGTTCTAATGTTAATCTATGTTTTAGTAATCTACTTGACGGATCTTTCATTCCAAACAAATATATTAACGGTTTATGGTCAGTCATAATTGTAAATTTTTTACCTAAAAGATATGGCCTAAAATACTTTACTCCCCACACGATTGCAACTAATTCTTTTTCAATTGTTTGATAATTTCGTTCGGCTTTGTTTAAAGGTCGACTTGCATAAGCAATCGGTCGCATATCTTTATTGCAAAGTACTGCTCCAACGGCAATACCTGAAGCGTCAGTTTGCAAAATGAACTCATTTTTGTTCGAAAAATCTGGGTACTGTAAAACGGGTGGTGATATCAACTTTTTTTTTAAAATTTGAAATGAATTTTCACACTCGTTGGACCAAACAAAAGGTACATTTTTACGACACAAGTTATTTAATGGGATAGTTATCTCAGCAAAATTTTGAATAAACTTTCTATAGTAGTTACAAAATGCAACAAAGCGTTTTACTTCATCTGTATTTTTAGGCTTAGGGTAATTCTCAACTATTTTAATTTTGTTTTTATCAGGCAAGATTCCTTTTGCTGATACTGTATGACCTAAATATAATAATTCTTGTTTTAAAAAATTACATTTATTGGGATTTAATTTTAAATTTACTTTTCTAAGTCTTTCAAAAACATCAGTTAAATTTTTATTGTGACTTTCTAAATTACGTCCAAAAATTACAAGGTCATCAAGGTAGATAAAACATTTCTCATAGTTTAATCCTGACATAGCTATAGTCATAGCTCTTGAAAAAGAACTAGGGCTGGTTTTAAGACCCATTGGCATTCTTTTCATCTGGTACTGTCCCGTATTAGTTGTAAATGCCGTAAGTTTCCTAGACTCTGGATTCAAGGTTACTTGGTAATATGACTGGCTAAGGTCTAAATGACTAAAATAAACTGCACCGGAAAGAGATTCTAAAATATCCGTTATATTAGGCAATGGGAATTTATCGTCTTGAATAATTTCATTTAATTTACGGTAATCAATAACTAATCTCCACTTTTTATTAACATCGTCGGACTTTTTTGGTACAAGTAAAATAGGACTTGACCATTCACTTTGAGTTTCTTCTATAATATCGTCTTTTAGCATTTGCTTAATTTGTTTATCTATTTCTGGTTTTTGACTATTTGGTAGTCTATACGGTTTCGTATAAATAGGATTCGTATTTGGTTTTAAATAAATGTTATGTTCGTATATATTGGTAGTAGTAAGTTTATCTCCTGGGAGATAAAATATATCGCTATACTTGGAACAAATAGCTTCTATAGTCGTCCGTTCCGTAGGGTGTAAATGGTCTATATTCAAGGTTGATAACAAAGTACTAGCTCGTTCTGCATTCGACTTACATGCAGTAAATTGACAGATTTGGTATTCATTTAACGAATGTACTTCTGGCTGAAAAGTTGGTATAGTAACTAACTCCTCACCGGTATTCAATATTTTAATCGGTATAACATTGTTAACAGGTTTAACTATTAAGGCTGCTAAATACAAATTTTCATTTAACTGTTTTGGTAAAACAACAATATCATGGTTCAATTTATTATTCTGTAATTGTATATAATGGATTGATTCACTTCTAGCAGGTACAGTCAGACAGCTATAAGAAATAGTTGGTGTCGTATAAAGTGGTATGGTACACTCGTGCACATTACGTAATTTTAATATATTATTTTCTAAGTCAATATGTGAATCATAATTTGATAAAAAGTCTAGCCCAAGTATTCCATCTGATTTACAGGGTAATTTATCAAACAAATAAAATTTATGATTAAAGCAAGTTCCATTTTGATCATATAAAGATAGATAAACAAAACCTTCAGATTGAGTTTTTCCCCCAATACCATTTATTTCGATGTTGTCTCTAAATAGTGGAATTTGTTCCGTTAATACTTTCTTGGTAACTGCTGAAATTGATGCTCCGGTATCTACTAGCCATGAACATTTGTTATTATTTACATTAAAATGAGCATATCTAACATTTTCATTACAAGTCATAATATTAAAATATTTAACCCCGAAAAAACCGATTTTCATTTTCCAATTTTTCTTTTTGTTTTTCCGTATTGTCACATAATTGAACAGGGAACATCTTATGTTGTGAACTTCTACCACGATTTCCTCTACCACGATAAGATCTTGTCGAAGAATAATTATAATTATTTCCCCTGTTATTACTTGTTCCACGGTAATATCCACCACGGGAATTATTATTGAAATGTTGTTGTTTAAAATTATTATATTTATTAACTGTGTCATAATTAGCATATCCAAATGGTTTTAGGGAATTAAAACCATTCTTATAATAATTATTTCGACCTCCTGTGTTATTATATCTGTTATTTGACCTACCTCTCATGTTGAAAATATTGCTGGATGAAGAAGGTTGAGCCAACTCTTCGTCTTCAGCTGCTCGCACCGCATCTTTGAGGTCCAAATAGTTACGTGCTGAAATAATGGTACTTAATCGCCTATTTCTTAACCCATCAGAAAATCTTTTAATTGCAAGTTTTTCATTTATAGGTCTTAGTATTTCACATGCTTTTTCGTTACCGTCAGCTTGTGCGATAGTCAGGCCTACGAATAATTCTGATAATTTATTTCCATATTCACTGATAGACATATTATTTTGACTCAAGTTATTTATTTGAGAAAGAATAGAATTTGCAGATTTTTTTGTAAGCAAATAAGATTTCATGTCTTTTACGAGACTTTCTATATCATTATATTCACCTTTTAATTTTAACTTAGCAGATTTAGTAAGCCTAGTTTTTAATACGAAAGATATTAGTAACTTTATCTGATCTTTATTTTTTAAACAATCACTATACAATTCTACAGTGTCAATAATTTTTTCTGTTGTTTCCTCAGAACCATCCATTATAGGAATTAATGATGTTGCCGTTCTTATCTCAAAGTTTTCCATTTTGCAAAAATTATTATATTTTAAGCTAGATTCAGTACTATAAGTAAGAATTTTTGAGTAAGCTAATTCAATTTTTTCTCCTAATACTTCAAGTATAAGTTCATCTAATTCTAAAGAAATTTTATGCTCGGGAATAATACTTATAATATTTTCATAAGAAGAATATAGCTTTTTAGCCTTTAATATTTTTTCGTCTACAATAATTTTATATTGTTTTCTTTTAGAGCCCAATTTCCTTAAATATATTTGTATGTCAGTTAACTCACATAAAATTTGTTCTACATTTTCTTCCATAGATTTTTTAATGACGTTAAAATATACTCACTAATTATTAACTAAATTTAAAGTTCAATAGAAAATCAGTAACGGCACCTTGTTCTGGAATAAGTAGCGCACAAAAACACAAACATAGCACTCTTAGTTTTATAGCTCACAGAAAAAGAATTAAAAAAATAATAAAAGCACTACACATCCTCAACTCCTTCTCCTTCGCCGTAGATCCTTTTGGACAGCCGCATACGCATTCTTCTGACAAACTCAGCATTAATTCTCTTATCTATCCATTTCTTCTGTCTGTCCAGTACTTTTTTAATAAGTACAACCAAAATGAAAAGTATGATTAATCCCAAGGCCGACAGCAGTAGGATGTTGTTTCTTTGGATATGAGTTTCTATAATAGTATTCTCTCCAATAATCACCTCCTTTATTTCTTGTTTATTGTTTCCGTTGCCCATTGTAATTTTTATAATATATAATTTTTCTGTCTTCAAACGACGTTGTCAGTTCAGTGGTTGGCGTCATTATATCATGTTTTTTAATTTTTATAATTCAAAAGTCTTAACTTCGTGCACTGAGGCACACAGGAATTCGCTGATCTCGCTTATTTATCCGTCGCGCCGTCGCGTCGCCCGGCACCTGGGCGAAACCCGATACCTAGGCGATAGCGCAAGGCAGGGTCGCCATGAGGTGTGGGGGGTATAGGTCGTTAATTGAAACACGTATTGTCTGTACGACGACTTTAATTATACTGACTAAATCGACTTACACACTACAATAGAAATAAATTATTTGTATCTTCTGATTTATTTGTTGACGTGTTCTTGTTACATCGTTATGGACGCGGTGCGCAAGAGGTTGACGGATACGTCAGTGTGCGGCGAAAGGACGAACGTGACTAATTGTCGGAGCCGCCCGAACTGTTCCTTCAGTCTCGCGCAGTGTTGCCATGTCAAAACTCAGGACGACGGTGATTCCATTGAAAAAAAAAACGGTATGTTCTCAGAAATTACGGTAATTGTGTCAGGAGAAATACGGTGCATTAAATTTTAATAAAACAACAATTTCAGCATTAAATTCACTATTTATTGGGAAAACTACAATATTATTATACTATAAGAATATTATTAAAATTTAGAACACTTAGATATTATTTATTACACATATGAAATACAGCAACGTAGGTACTCACTTTTCTTGTTCTTTCTTAGCCAGTCGTGAAACTCTGGTTTCAATAACCAGTCTTCTCGGAACTTCTGTTTGTATTGCTTTCTTTTTTTCTTTGGCACTTCCATCTCAGATTGAGTATTACAGTTACTTCCACTCATTTTCTTTAGTTTTTATGCGAAAAAGTAAATTAAGTATATAATAAAGTAACTATGCAATATTTATCAAATTACTTGAAATTAAAACGCTTAATACGTATACTCAAGTTTGTCGCATTTTATTGCGGCAATGCATGGGTAAATCCCCGAGCAACAACTCGTCTGTAAGGTTAAGGATGCGTTCTTAAAATGTAATTTATTCTGTTTATTTGTGATTACAATGAAATATTTTTCACAAAAGGTTACTTTTTTAATTCATTCATGACCATGGATACAGAGTCCTTCAATCAAATAAAGGTAGCAATGTCACGATGTTGCCAAGATATCATTGTTAACTTTAACGGATTTTTGTTTCAAATCGTAGGACTACGGACTTTTTCAAATAAATAAACATTCGCTGTAAAAAATTGCTAAGCAGTGACCCGCAAAGTTTTTTTTATATATATTCATACTTCTATAAATTACGGTGGATTTTATCACCGTTGTCCGGCTTCGACGGTAGGTGGTAAATTAGCGCTGATTACGGTGCATCTACCCTAATTACGGTGCACATGGCAGCACTGGTCCCGTGTATCTCTTCAGGTCGCGGTATTTCCGCTACAATTTTATTTAACAAGCAGTTTATATATATTCGAGAATTAAATTTTTTCCGTGCAGGGGTGGAGTAAGAATACTAACCCCCGGGTGCGGCCGGGGTCGGTCAGTAGAAGGCGACAAAACCACCCTAGCTACGTGGTAGGGCCGCAAGCCCGTCTGGATGGCGACTACCTCTGATGTATAAGTATGCCTCTATAATAACTGTGTTCCGGCATTAGTGACCAAGATTTCCGGTATCCGTATGCGGACAACAGCGTGTTCGCGGTGTCCTTAGTGTCGTAAACATACATAGGCGACGGTAACTCCTTACTATTAAGTACTGACGGCCTACTAGCAATAAAATAAAACAAAGCTTAGCTCCGCTACTCTTTTAATTACTTTATCGCTTCAGGTTATAACGTATTTATTTTTACTGAAGACAACAAACAGGCTGACGACAGGTTTGCGACGAAGTGAATCACTTTACCTAACGTGACCATTTATTTTTTGATTCAAAACGGGACATTGATTTATTTGCGTCAATTAACAGGTAGTCAATGAAAAAACTTCACTTTTTAAAATTATTTATTTAGAAAAAGTTTTGCTATTATTAAAAAATATACCTTAAATGTTTAGTTATATTTATATTCATCAGAGGAACAATTAATATAACTGGTGATGATTTTAAGTACAAATAAAACTCTTGGCATGTTTTTTTTTATATTTACTTTAGTTATCAACATCGCCTTTAGAACTGGAATGTTATTTTGGGTATTTTCAGCTGTCCATAATTTGTTCATCATAGAAAATACTCTTTCCACTGAAGCATTTGTAGGAGCCAAACATTAACAATTAAAATATAAAAGTTTTCAAGTTTCTGAAAACGGGACTTTTCTGTCCCACCGTTGATTTTAGGAACACCGGGACAGGCAAGCAAAAAAAGGGACAGTCCCGTTCAAAAGGGGACGTCTGGTCACGTTACTTATACCGGAACACGAAAAGTTAATATGGCATATTAGAAACCAGTGTTTGTACAATTTGTTTTATGAATAAATAAATGAAAAAAATGTAAAAGTTTGCCATCCAGTCGGGCTTAGAGCCTTACGTAGCTGTGGTGGTTTTTGTCCTTTACCGATCCGCCGCCCGCACCATTGCCGCGAAGGTGAGGGCTGCGAGCTGTTCCGCGGCCCCCTCAACTCCTTGAGTTGTCAAAGGAGATCGCCAGGGGGACGAAACCCTGACCACTTAGCGCCAATATCATGGAAGAGGCCCTTGACATAAAATGTGGGCCGGCGTCGGCCCAAGCCACGAGATCGGCAGGGTACATATCCGTGGGCCCGGGCGTTGACGATAGGAAAACAGCGGGGTTTTTAAGTGTGTAGTCGGAGGCCAAACATTTTCCCGGAGTCCCACACATCCCTCGGTTCCCCCGGGCCGGGAATCTGTCAAGAATAGGGTTTTCCCCGAAACAAAAAAAAATAAGGCCGCCCCCGGCCGCAGGGGTTAGTATTCTTCCCCTGCGCGGAGAGTTAGTTTTGTTGGTTGGCAGATATATAAAAATCTATTATCAAAGGAAATGAATCACAAGTTATTGTAAATTATAAGTTATAATAAATATGTGATAAAACTTAAGTAAAAGAACGCTCGTTAGGGTTTCCCGCCCAAATCATTTGTATAATATATAAATAGTTTCTAATACTATGTTACGTGTAAAAAATATATGTCACAAATGTAAAGGAGAAATAAAATGTTGAAATTTTAGTTTTGCTCTTTCATTAACCTTTATACAGGGTGACTTTGACAAACCCGTCCAAATTTTTTTTACACATACGCACTAAACATCATTTAAGGAATCCATTTTTGCAAAAAAAAATTGTATGTCAAATTTTCACCATAAAATATTTCATATAGGATAATTAATTCAATCGTACAGAATAAGCATATGGTGCAAACAGCGTGCGTTAACCTGTTATTAACTGTCTCTGTCACACCCGCGTAAATGAGTAGTGCGTATTCGCTCGCCCGGTTCAATGCCGCCGTCCTCGGCCTTTTACCTCCTGGCCACAGCCAAGAGCGGTGCGGATTGCGGCGCGTCGTGAGGCGCGGCAAGCGGTGAGCGGCGAAAACAAATGGTAGACAACCTATAAAGTATGCCACAGCTACCGGCGACGCGCACTGCGGCGCGACTTGCGGTGCGGCAAGAGGCGCGGTGCACGCGGCGGTGACGAGCTGCGCGATGTGCAAGTGAAACAAATGTACTAGTCAATATCGAGGCGGCAACAGCTCAGATCGGCGCGCGCGGCGGCATCGGTGGACGCATTCAGGCATCGCGCGACCGATACAAATAATTTTGTTTTTATCGCGCGTTGATCCAATAAATAATGGATATGGAACAATTTATTAGTGAAATACTGAGTAGACCAGCAATATGGATGTCAAAACATCCACATCATAAATATAGGCATGTTATAAAAAAAATTGGGATGAATTAAAACAACAATTTCAAACTGAAATTGTGAAACAATTTTCTAGAAATTAACTTTAGCTTTAGTCTTCGTGTATGTGGCCGAATAATAATCAATTTTCTATGCTTGCCCGCGTATATTCAAAAAATTTATCGGGATAGTTCCTATATTCATAATAAAGAGTGTGAAATTCGCCAAGTTCGCTCCTTTTCTGGTTAACTGGGTGCGCTCCTATTTTTGACTGAATAATATCTTCAGCTAAGAATGCTCTTGTTTCAAGAGAATATCGTGCCACTTTTGATAGGGGCATTTTAATGGTTTAGCCGTTCTCTAAATACGTGCACCGCTGATGCCGCCGCGGTCGCAACTAGTGTAGCTGTGGCATACCACCGCAAATCACGCCGCTCGCCGCGCCTCCCGACGCACCGCGCAAGGCACCGCCAGAAACTGTGGCCAGGCCCTTACTAGGTCAGATGGAGAGGTCATTGACACTCTAGCGCCGTATTATGTAAATTGCGAGTTCTTTGAATGACTGTGATGCTGATTACTCAACATTTTTGTACTATGTGATACAAAACTAAAATACATGTTTCTCATAACTTTTACTAAAGATTGTTTTGTGTGAATTTGGACGGGTTTGTCAAAGTCACCCTGTATATTACATATATTATGAAAAAAAAAATAAACTCACGCAGCCCAAATATCTAGAAAAATCCGCTTCGCAACATGGAACTTAGGCACGCTAACCGGACGCGCGAGGGAGTTGGCCGACATGCTCTCCAGGCAGAGGGTGGCCGTGGCGTTCCTGCAGGAGACTCGGTGGAAGGCCAGCAGATCCCGGTTCATTGGGAATGGCTACAAGCTGATCTACACAGGTGCACCTGGTGGGGAGAATGGGGTCGCCATAATGCTCTCGGAGGAGTTCCAGAACGACATTTTGGAAGTGAAACGTCATAGCGACCGGCTTATGGTCGTTAGGGTGCTTAGCAATGGGAACCCAACCCACTTGAAAAGTGCCTATGCGCCACAGGCCGGTTGTGACGACGCCGATAAAATAGCGTTTTGGAATCTACTCCGAGAAATGCTCCGTGGAATCCTATTATCACAGGGGATCGTTTTGAGGGGTGATCTGAACGGTCATGTGGGTGAGGAATTTGAGCGTGTTCACGGTGGATTTAGGTACGCTAGCCGCAACGCGGAAGGCGAGGACATCCTCGATACGTGTGTGGCTGCCGACCTTGCCATCGTGAACACGTATTTCAAAAAGAAACCCAAGCATCTCATCACCTATAAGAGCGGGAGGAATGCTACCCAAATCGACTCCCTACTCACTAGGAGATACCACATCAGCAAAGTGACCAACTGCAAGATCATACCCGGTGAGAGTCTCACTGCACAATATCGTCTTCTTGTCAAGGACCTCTGCGCTAAGCCTAAAGACATGCATACCGAGCGCGTCCAGCGCCGAATCAGGTGGTTGCTGCTTGATGAAGTCACGTCCCAAGAGTTCGCCAGCCGTCGGTGACAAGTGCGCCGGTGGTATAGGCGAACCAGTTCACGCTTACTGGGACAAGATTCAGGCAGCTATCCTTGGGTCGGCGAAGGAGGTGCTTGGGTCGTAACCCTAACAACATACATTTTTATATTTTAAAATATGTGGCGCGCATCGGTTCACATCGCTCGCCATCAGAAAATACCGTTAGGCGCGGACACCACCATTTTCTATGATTGCGAGCGGTGTGAACCGATGCGCGCCACATATTTTAAAATATAAAAATGTATTTGTTAGGGTTACAACCTAATAAAGATACAAGACATTTTTTCAGAATTTTTTTAAAATTTTATCTTGTCTCATATTTCTTGTAACTCTAGATACTTCTTCCAGCGATGCTCCCTTGATTCCCCTCTTCATTTGATGAGGGAACAAAAAGAAGTCGCTTGGGGCCAAATCTGGTGAGTAAGGCGAATGGTCAAGCATTCAAACCGTAATTCGTGGTTTGTCGCCATGGCAACCGCTGAGATGTGATACGGTACGTTGTCTTGGTGAAACAGGATTTTCTTTTTCTGCAAATGTGTTCGTTTTTCCGCAAGTTCTGCCACCAGCATGTCAAGTAATGATGCGTAGTATGCTCCTGTAATGTTTTTTTTTCCTTTTTGAACATAATCGATTAAAATAACTCCATGGCTATCCCAAAAAACAATCGCCATCACTTTCCCAGCCGAAAAACAGTTTTTGCTTTTTTTGGGGCCGACGGAGAAAAACAGTCCACTGTTTAGACTAATTACTCGGCGCCAAAACTCGGATTTATTGCGCCTAAACTGCGCCAACAGAGCGTTGGAAATGTTCATTCGAACATGTACCACTTTTGGTCTAACGTGAGTAAATGCGGCACCCAACGCGCGGACAGCTTTCTTATGTCTAAATGTTGTTGGTTTTTTTTATTGCTGTAGGACAGCAGACAGGCTGATGGCCCGCTTAGAATTTTGCAGTTACCGTCGCCTATAGGTGTTTGCAACGCCAGTGGCATCGTGAACACGCTGCTGTCCCATAAGGGTACAGGAACGTGGGTCACTAATGCCGGAACACAACACAAGGTTATTATGGCGGCATACTTAAGACCAAAGGTGGTCGCCATCCAGACGGGCCTTTGCACTGCCACGTAGCGAGGGTGGGTTGTTTTGTCGGCTTTTATGACAGGCCGACCCCGGCCGCAGGGGTTAGTATTCTTTCTCCGTCCCTGCCCAGATAATATGTGACAAACACGTTCTTTTGATATGTTCACAACCTCTGCTATCTCCCTCACTTCAATTCCGCGGTCGTCTAGCGCCATTCGGTTAACTTTGGCGATGTTTTCGTCGGTAGTTGCAATTTTTGGAAGTCCCGAACGTTCATCGTCTCCCAAGCCCTTATGACCACGTTTAAATTCAGCTGCCTAAAATTTCACTGTTGTAAATGATGGTGCAGAATCTCCACACACAGAATCCAACTTATCTTTGATTTGCGTAGGCGTATTGCCTTTCAAAAACAAATATTTAATGACAGCTTGATCCTCTATTTTGTCCGTTTTCATAAAAACACATCAACTCACTCAAACGGCTGCGCGTCCAAAATGGCTGAAACTTTGGTGAGTAACTGTCAACAGATGAACAACGAAATTCACTAGCTTTTATTTACGAGTGCTGCTATCTTCATGTTGAGGTCGGAAACATTTCAGACCACCCCCGTAATATCTTTATTAGCTTAAATATAATGAATGATTAAATTATAATAGCAAATCATGTATCGATTACTTAATTAAAATTATACAATAACAAAAAAGAAGAAAAAGTTATGTTAAAACTATTATGTCCATTATTCGATTCGATTATTCGAATTAATTTGAATATTTCTGAATAACGGTCAAATTTTATTTGCCAATGACAAACTATATTAAGGAACAAAATAAAGACGCGTATTTGTTTTTAATAATTTTATTATCATCACGAAATTATATAAATTTACGTAAATATTTACAATTATTACTTTTTAACAACGACATAGCCCGGATGATTGCAAAACTGAAGTGGTAGTGGGCTGGGCACATAGCGCGAAGGACTGATGGCCGTTGGGGCAGAAAAGTCCTCGAATGGCGACCGCGTACCGGAAGACGCAATGTTGGTAGGCCCCCCACAAGATGGACCGATGATCTGGTCAAGATCGCCGGAATAGGTTGGATGAGGGCAGCGCAGGACCGATCATCGTGGAGATCTTTGGGGGAGGCCTTTGTCCAGCAGTGGGCGTCTTCCGGCTGAAATGATGATGACTTTTTTTTTAACTGGGATTATGGCGGTACCGTACACGAGTGTACTCGAATGACCCACCAACAGAAGCACGTGGCGAGATATTGTAAATCGTTTCAGCAAAGCTACGTAACGACCACGACGGCTCTGTGTAGCGACCAAAAAGAAGAACTGGGATTATACGAGCAAAATATTTGTGAGCCCCATATTCTTCAATTGTCTGTGATTTATAATGTACACACGTACTTAGATTTTCGTCACGTAGTCAATAACTCTAAAGTAAATCTTGCGCTTTTTAACGCGCTTTTATTAACTTGACTTGTTTAAAACAGAATTTTCGGACTATAGTTTTCCCTCTTTGTACCATCAACAAAATTCAAAATTTTGCCCTTGTCAAGACCTGATGATAGTGAACAAGTTTAATCATTTTGTCCCACAGTATCAGGATCATCAGGATTAAAGCTTTCTTTTCCTTCTGCCGGAAGATGGCGTTCAGTTAATAAAGACATTTACCGATTAGGAATTGGCAACAAATAAAATTATAGTTTAATCAACTAAAAACACACGCTTTTATAGTTAATAAAACTAAATGTAATTTGGTTTGATTAACAATAAAAGTGTGTTTTTTTAGTTTTTTTAACTATAATTTTCGAGCTATGTCAATTGGCGCGCAACGTTTGTTCAAATAAAAAGATGGCTACACTGACTCACAGATACTGGGACGTCAGCTGATTTAAACTAACAGTTTGTAGTGGAGTACAGTTGTCAAGAAAATCGAGGAGAGTTTGTGCCAATAATGTAATAATGTTGCAATATCTAATACTTTTCACAACTTAAAGTGGCCTGCAGATGAATCACTCATTGCTTCGAATCTAATAAAAAATTCCCGTAACAGTGATTGGTAAATTATGAATTTTTTGGAGAAAGTCGTCATATTCACAGCAAAAGCTGTGTTTAGTTGCTTGCCAATTCAGCCATGGGAATCGATTGCAAATGTTGGTGCAAAACGTCAAACTGGCTAATATTGTATTGTTGTAGAATGGCGAGTTGATGGAGACGAATGCAGCGGCTGTGTGTGCCACCGGATTGTAGACCACCTGAAATCAGAACGACATTCAGTGGAAATATGTAACAATTCACGAGAGAATGAGTTTCTAAGGTTTTTTTTTTTATTGCGTAGGACAGCAGACAGGCTGACGGCCCGCTTAGGATTTAGCAGTTACCGTCGCCTATAGGTGTTTGCAACGCCAGTTGCATCGCAAACACGCTGCTGTCCCATAAGGGTACAAGAACTTGGGTCACTAATGCCGGAACACAACACAAGATTATTATGGCGGCATACTTAAGACCAAAGGTGGTCGCCATCCAGACGGGCTTGAGGCCTACCACGTAGCTTGGGTGGGTTGTTTTGTCGCCTTTTACGACAGGCCGACCCCGGCCACAGAGGTTAGTATTCTTTCTCCGCCCCTGCACGGATAATAATTCCATATTCATTATTAACGGGTCATAATATATGTATATAATTCATGGCGACATTTGTCATTCACACGGTGAGAGAACGAGCAGATCCGCTCATCAATGCAATTTGTGCGTGTAGGCTCCGGAGTTCAGAGCCGTGTTTGTTGTTCAAGGAGTTCTAGGGGGCACACGCAAACTGAGCGATAGAAATTTCGATATTTCATGACACTCTCTCATTTGATATTTATTTTATTTATTTATTTATTTTTAGTAAGACTTACAGGCTAATAAAAATTACAATATGTATATATAATCTAACATTCTTAAAAACTATTGCTGATTACAAGTCCTAACATTTAGTTATTTAGCACTACTCTACACAGTAAAAAGAAAAGAAAAAATGAATAACAACTTATATTCAATGTTCAACAGTATCGAAAAAGTATTTACCCATCATTACTTTGAATCTGTTAACTTTAGTTGTGAATAAATCGATATCGAGCTGGGCATCTAATTGATTAAATCCATTTGCACCTCGAATAAAAAAGCTATTTTGTCTATAATTATATAGTAGGTGCAAATGGCACATTATAACAATTGTCGCTTTCAAAAAATTTTTGTGCTGTGTACGGAATCCTATATTAGCTAAAAGTTCGGGACAGTCGTATGATCCATTTGCAATGTTAATAAGTAAACATCACTTACGGATCTTCTGTATTCAAGTGGCAAAAAGTGATAACGTCATATCAACGTCATTGCACCGTTTTGCACATTAAATTTATACGCAAAATATGCTTAAGTTGGTACTGCCGCAGTTCTTCCAATTAAGCACAACTTCGTCATCAACGATATGTGTATATTCCACCATAAGAGAGTATACTGCTATGTAATGCGTAAGGAATCAATCAGCAGCCTTACGTCACTCACTACTGGATATAGGCCTCCCCAAGATCACGCCATAACACCCAATCATCTGCTTTTCTTATCTATCCACTACAGGATACCTTTTTAATGCCTTCGGTCCACCGAGCTGGGCATCTTACGCTCATTTGCAATGGCGCAGTCTCCACTCCTTGAGTGTAGTTGAGTCGTAGCTAGTCCTAGACTAGCTTACTCTAACAGCTGTCGGTCATACGACATGTGTCCAGCCCATCGCCACTTCAACAAGCATATTTTGCGAGCTGTCCTGCTGAGCATGCTAATGTTCAGCAGGACAGCATTTTATCCGTGGAATCCGGGCGGAGAAAGAATACTGACATCTATGGCCGGGGTCGGCCTGGCGACAAAATAACCCACCCTAGTTACGTGGTAGGGCCCCAAGCCCGTCTGGATGTCGACTTTGGTCTTAAGTATGCCGCCATAATAACCTTGTGTTGTTTTCCGGCATTAGTGACCCACGTTCCTGTACACTTATGCGACAGCAGCGTGTTCGCGATGCCACTGGCGTTGCAAACACTCATAGGCGACGGTAACTGCTAAATTATAAGTGGGCCGCCGGCCTGTCTGCTGTCCTACAGCAATAAAAAAAAAGAATGCCATAAAACAAGGAAAATGATAGAAAAAGAGAGGAAGGATACAGGAGGAGTAGACCAAAGAAAAGGTGGATTGCGTAAAAGATGATATGGTGGAAAAGGGTGTATATGTTGGGATGACAGCTAACAGAGGAGAGTGGAAGGAGAGAACATGTTGTGCCGACCCCATATAATGTGGGATAAGGGCAGAAGAAGAGTAACAGGTAAATTTCTGAACTAACCTTGTAAAAATAGAGAGGAATGGGCAACCTTCCATGGCCGTTTCTGTCGAAGTCCAAATACAACTCCTTCATGACCCCATTCACATCTGGCAACACCATAATATCATGGGTTCCCGTGAATACCGTGACGTCGATCCCGAGCTGGTGGATGTGAGATCTGAGGTTCTAAAATTGTTAGTCTTCATTAATCATAATCTTTATTGGTTAAAATGCAGGTCTGTTTACAAACGATGTCAGTTTACAAATTCTTCCCAGTGCATTTTTGCCCCCAGGTGTACAAATATAATATTATTATTTGGGAAATTAATTAACTTCTTCACAATAAATTCTTAATTCTAAAAACTTTCATATACTGTTAATTTATATTAATTAAAATCGTCATTCAATTATTCTATTATATTATAGTAACATTAAAATTTCTCAATTATGAATAATTTAAATTTTCTTTTAAAATTTGCCATGTCAAGATTTTTAAAACTATTGGGTAATTTATTAAAAAATTTTGGTGCCATACCAAATATACTTTTGCTGGATAGGGATGTATTCATTGAGTTTGTTATTAACTTATTTTTATGTCTTTCATTATATTTTTGTTGATCTCCGAATTTCGGAAAGCTGTTTGGATTACATTTAACAAATAATGCTACCTCATATAAATATAGACCAGTTAGAGTTAAAATATTCATATTCCTAAAATGGGGTTTACAGTTATCGATAAGTTTAATATTACATCATTAGACAAGTGGTTTTTCTAATGACAACTGAGTTGGAAACTTTGAAACCAATGTTGCACGGATCCGAATGGGATGGACACTGGTGTCGCCTACTCGGATCCGTATATAAACATTTTTATTGCTATATGTAATTGCAGACATGTTGAATTATACGAATTTCCAAACAAAGTTTGTGTATGTGTGTGTGCGAGCGTGTGTGTTTTTTCTGTTTTTTTTCAAACTAATTCCTCGTCAATGTCGCAAACCTTCAAATCGTACGAAACTTTTATCTCTTGAAACTGGATCCTCTTGGTTTAATGAACGTTATCTAATACCAAAGAAGTATTTTTATACGTTCGTAAATATATTTGTGGTGAAGTGATAATTTCTTATGGGAGGGTAAACTGCTTCGTTATGTAACGCGTTACGGCGCCAGTCTGTCTGGCTTACCTTTCTCTCACGCATACGGCAGCGGTAGGCAGCCTTCTCCTCTCTCACTCTAACCCACAGCGCTAGATCTATTCTAATTGCGACTTTATTACAATGAAATACAGTTGAGTTACTTTTTCTTTATTAAGAATCTACATTAGGGAATAATTTAATATAATTTTGAAACAGTTTTTGGGAAAATTGGAAATTCGTAAACTTTAGTTATTTTTCAATTATTTTTGTTTTATTAATAAATAATCTTTCGTTACATTATCATATTAATATACATAAAATTTAAGTAATAACCTAAGCTTTTCTCAAGTCAAACAATTTCAATATTAAATAATTCAACTTAGATTAGTTTAAGTTATCAGTTCTGTCGAGCATTCCAAGACGCACGCGTTTTTTTAAACGATACTTACGTCTTCTAAGACATTCCAATCTCGATTATTGCAGCTGCTCCACTGGGGGGCGACGTTGATGTACTGGAATGTGGCCCGAGCCTGCGTGTACATGGCAAAGTCGGCCATTGGAGCCAAATGGCCTTTAGTAAGGAACTGAAAAATTAACACACCTGTCAATTGCAACTTGAAGTGGAAATTTTTACGTATTTCCGTTTGTACTTTACGCCGATACTGTTATTTTTTTATATCCATCCATATCTAGTAGTATATATATATATATATATATATATATATATATATATATATATATATATATATATATATATATATATATATATATATATATACAAGGTGACTTTGACAAACCCGTCCAAATTCACACAGAAGAATCTTTAGTAAAAGTTATGAGAAACATGTATTTTAGTTTTGTATCACATAGTACAAAAATGTTGAGTAATCAGCATCACAGTCATTCAAAGAACTCGCAATTTACATAATACGGCGCTAGAGTGTCAATGACCTCTCCATCTGGCCTAGTAAAAGGCCGAGGACGGCGGCATTGAACCGGGCGAGCGAATACGCACTACTCATTTACGCTGGAGAGACAGAGACAGGTAATAATAGGTTAACGTACGCTGTTTGCACCATATGATTATTCTGTACGATTGAATTAATTATCCTATGAAATATTTTATGGTGAAAATTTGACACACAATTTTTTTGCAAAAATGGGTTTCTTAAATGATGTTTAGTGCGTAAAAAAAATTTGGACGGGTTTGTCAAAGTCACCCTGTATAATTAGGTGGAGTTATATATATATATATATATATATATATATATATATATATATATATATATATATATATATATATATATATATATATATGTATATATATATATATATATATATATATATATATATATATATATATATATATATATATAAGTTCGATAAGTATAAGACTTATGGCGTGTATCATCGGAATTATGTCTGTGTTAAAATAAACAGACACTTCGAAATGCAATAAATTATGGCGCCACAAGAGCATTAGTAAATTTTAGAGGAAAACGCCAAATGTTATAAGAGGGGTCATTTCCCCCCCCCCCCCCCCGATCTGGCTGCATTTATTACATCACCTCTTTATTTTCCGCGAAGTTCACCGGAAGCTCTCCCAAAATTGAGTACAAACTGAGACTTTGGTTCGAGAAGTTGTAGAGTTCATCGAGAGGTCGCGAAGCGAAGCGTCCATGTTCTGAAAAAAATGATATCCACTCTAAAAAAGGAGGTTAATACCCGTATGTTTAACCGAAGTGTAATTCAGCAGACAGCAAAAGGCTCAACTCTATCGTCTTTGGACGTTTAAAACAGGAACATTGCGGACGCGGTGCCCCAATCGAAGTAATTTTATATCTTTAAAAAATTAGACTTAACATGAATGAGCGTTTATTCTGTGATAGCTGAGTCTCCCGTCCGTCTGCCCGTCAAGCCCGTCTGGATGGCGATCACCTTTGGTCTGTGTGCCGCCATAGTAACTTTGTGTTGGGTTCCGGCATTAGTGACCCAAGTTCCTGTACCCATATGGGACAGCAGCGTGTTTGCGATGACACTGGCGTTGCAAACACCCATAGGCAACGGGGACTGTTAAATTCTAAGTGGGCCGTCAGTCTGTCTGCAGTCCTTCAGCAATAAAAAAATTCCCGTTTATTACGGAAAGTAGAGAAGTAGAAGTTGAAAAATTGCCTAGATATACGCTGTAAATTATAGTTCAAAATCCGCTAGAGTGTGCTAGATCAGCTACAGGATATGCTATGTATGTAGCGTTAGGTGACTCTGAGAGGGCATTTAAGTATTACGTAACACAATTTTTGAAAATTTTTGTACCTTCCCCTTGTATCGCGCCGTAACGTTTTTATATACCTTCCTAAAAGTTACATAAGACTCAAGAAACTATTTTTATATTACCTAAAATTAATTTATGTTGAGCAAAAGAAAAAAAGTGGGTAAAATCGAGTCCAAAAATCCCGTTACATACAGACCAAGGTCAATATAAAGCGTGTTAAAAAAGTAGCAAAAAGCCAACGTCACGCGGTGTTCCCAGACGGTCACCAATCCAAGTACTGACCGAGTGCAATGCCCACTTCAGTGATCGGACGAGAATCATTAATCCTGAGGAATCAGGTAAGGATAATGATGCAAAATATACAAATTATTGTATCATTAGTCATCAGTCCTTGATAAATATTCCAAATTTCCAGTTAATCCGACGTTTTGAAGGGGGTCAAAATCATGTTTAAAGTTTCCGTTACAATACAATCGGGGGACTTACCAACTTGGGAGATTTTTATATCTGTGTTACGTAACGCGTTGCTCGAACCCCTTTCCGCCCTTGTAATGCTTCGGAATGCTTTACAAGACCCCCCCCCCTCTTACTCCCCTACAAATTGCGTTGCATAATACTTGAACGCCCTTGACACTAATAACTATAGGGGACATCCATTAATTACGTGAGCTCAGAATGGGGGGGGGCGGGGTCCAATGAAATCTCACCAAATCTCATTTAAACCGAGGGGGGGGATAATCGAAATCTCACCTCACCTTCAAAAAATATAAAATATTAGATATTAAAAAATATGTTTTTGTCTGTTTTTTTACTTTGAATTTTATTTAATTTAAATAAATTAACTATAGTATACCTGAATGGTTTATTATTTACCCGAATAGTAAAAATAAATTTAGTTTAAAATATTTTTAGCACCAATCTCACATAGGGGGGGGGGGGGGGGGAGTCTAAACTGATCGAAAAATAGCTCACGTAATTAATGGATGTCCCCATAGCACTATTCTCTAAAATTTACACTGCGATGGTGACACCACCTTATTTTAGCGCATTTTTCAAACACTGATAATTTTCTTATCGCTCATACTCACCCCCTGGTTGTCTTGACAGTGGAATTTTAACTACCCATAGTTACAAGATCGCGTAAATGATTTTTTTTATTTTGCTAACAGCAGACAGACTAACGTCCCATATAATAAATAGTAAGTTAATAGTTACCGTCGTCTATGGATGTTTGCAACACATTGCAAACACGCTGCTGTCCCATAGGCGTACACGAAACTGGGTCATTTACCATTTTATTTTGGCCGGAACACAACACAAGGTTCTTATGGTAGCATACTTACAGACCAGGAGTGGTTGGCTTGCAGACAGGCTTGGGGCCCTACCATTAGGCTCCAATATAGCCCGACCCCGGCCGTAGTAATAACACCATACTTAATACCATGGACTAACTCACATGCTACAGCACATAAAGATCTTTAGATATCTTACGTTTAAAATTTGGACGCAGTTTCTTCTTTCCAGCATTATTGAAAACCTTATGAGTATACTTGCTTCCAGGAGTCAATTTGTACTCAACATAATATGTCCTAATTTCTTCTTCATTAAAACAGGCTTCGTATGAGCTATAAAAGCCTCCATTGATCGGGAAACCAACACTGAAACATAAATATTCTGTAAGAAAAGATGGATGGATTGCGTAAAAGATAACTTAATAGTAAGTAAGCAGTTACTGTCACCTATGAATGAAAGGGGAACTAAAACCTGGTTACTCACGCGCTAACACAACACAAGGTCATTGTGGCAACATATTAGAAACCAGGAGTGGTTGCAATCCAGACGGGCTTGGAGCCCTTACCTAGAATTCCGTCCTTGCACGAAGAAAGAGATTATACTCAAATTGAGTAGCAGAGCAATCCGTACTAATGATAAATGCCAAAGTAACTCTGTCTTAGGTTGCACTTTGAAGAAGGGCATAGGCCAGCGATTCCCAAAGTGTGCACCGCGGCTCCCCGGGGCGCCGCAATATTTATTCAAACAATTCGGCAATTTTCTTGGAATGTCTAATTCTCGATTTTTGCGCCATCAATCGTGTATGCTGAAAAATTCCAATAATTTCGTTGTAGTCGTAGAATAGTGACGGATCTGACATATATTAAACTTTACAGGACAGCAATTTTAAAAATACACAAGCGTCATTTTACTATGAGAATCTATCATATGCGTCACTTTACCGACTGCTTAATTTGAAATCTAAAATAAATGTAATTTTTTTTTATGTAGCAATAATATTTGGACAATATAGTATCCAAATATGGTAAAAAGTGAATTTTGGATTTTTTTCAAATCCGACGTTATTCTACGATTATGACGATTTAACAACTTTCGAGTCTTTCATTGTTTTCTTTCCAATCCTCATCGCTAGTGAATTTAAAATTCGTATTTAATTTATTTTTCAACTAACCTAAACCCATGGTGGTTGTCCAGCCTGAATATAGATATTACAAAAACACTTGAAATTATATATTTTATATTATCCCGAGGAAAGTAGTAAGTATCTGGTTCTATTTTTCGCTGCTAAATGGGTAATCGCTTTTAAAAAGGAATGTTTTTCAGTATTTTTAGAAAATCACAAATTTTTGAAAAAAGTCTAATGTATTAAAGGCGCCGTGGATAAAATCCGATTATTTAGGGAGCCTAAAACCGAAAATGATTGGGAATCTCTGGCGTAGGCTACTTTTTTACACTTGTATGGTAGACCAGCGTTTGCCGGGTCAACTAGTTGTATTATATATTAGACGGATGTATTACATATATACGAGTACTTTTGTTTCGTCGTCAAGAATGTTATGAATACAACGTTATTAATTACTTTGATGCTTCTTCTGGATTTTTTGAAACAGTTCCCTGAACTCTGGTCTTCAAGGTTGAAGAGTCGTAGAGTTTGTTACAAACAGCGGCGCCCTGACACGTCACGTCCTGTGGCTTCAACGCTCAAGGCGAAGGAACACTGGAGTGGTTAGCTATACCAGCGATGTACGTCCTTACCAAAAGGGCAACCATCCAAAGGGCACCTAGCACCACTTCCCAAAGAAATTAATACCAGAATTACCTGTGAATTGTGCCATGGTTACATGGTTGGTTGGTTTTCTTAACTTCAACAGTCGGGTTTGATCTACATCTGATCTTTTTGAATTCCACCTCCGTGCTTTCAACTTTAAATGTTTTGTTTGCCATGCAGAATGCGCTCTGGAAATTTAAAATAATAATAACAAATAAAGTGCGAATTTTAAAACTAATACGTATTTTGGACACACACACATCATCGTCATCGTGGACCATCCAAGTTCGAAGCAGACCAAGATGGATTTCTGAACCTAAGGCACACGTGAAAGCATAAGAGAGGCAATATGCTGACACGCAAGTTTGCACGAAGCTCAGCCGAGGTTTTTTTTAATGCTGTAGGATAGCAGACAGGCCAGTGCAACACCAGTGGCATCGCGAACACGCTGCTGTCTCATAAGGGTACAAGAACTTGGGTCCCTAATGCCAGAACACAACACAAGGTTATTATGGCGGCATACTTTACTGGTCGCTATCCAGACGGGCCCGAGAGCCTACCACGCAGCTAGGGTGGGTTGTTTTGTCGCCTTTTACGACAGGTCGACCCCGGCCACAGAGGTTCTTTCTCCGCCCCTGCACGAATAGTCAAAGTCAAATTTTTTTTATTTCAAATAGGCCTGAGTAACAAGCACTTTTAAAACGTCAAAAGCTAGGTGTCTGGTCCAAAAGTGAATACTATGGAGAAGAACAGACAAGAAACTCCATGGATGTATTTTGTACAAACGTTTTATTATTTTAATATGAAGTATATAATCGTAATAATATTTATCCCTGCAGGGGCGGAGAAAGAATACAAACCTCTGTGGCCGGGGGCAGCCTGTCGTAAAAGGCGACAAAACAACCCACCCTAGCTACGTGGTAGGGCCTCAAGCCCGTCTGGATGGCGACCACCTTTGGTCTTAAGTATGCCGCCATAATAACCTTGCGTTGTGTTCCGGCATTAGTGACCCAAGTTCCTGTACCCTTATGGGACAGCAGCGTGTTCGCGATGCCACTGGCGTTGCATACACCTATAGGCGACGGTAACTGCTAAATCCTAAGCGGGCCGTCAGCCTGTCTGCTGTTCTACAGCAATAAAAAAAATAATTATACAACACGAAATTGATATATTATTTGTCAGTAGGCCGAGAAATATAGGAGCCGAGGATAAAAAGAGAGGTTAAGCTAAGGCAGCGTCCAAGTATTATGTAACGCAATTTTTGGAGCTTTTTATCACCCCATGTAACGCGCCGTAACGTTTTTCTGTTTCTTTCTATTCTGTTACACCAAACAAGTATAACTTTTACACACATAAGTACACACGCGTTTTTTATTATACTTACGACTTGCAAAGGTCCTTTCCCATCATCTTTATCGAAGATTACATAATTACGTAACCCGGGACAGGAAATGATCACTTTCTCTGATGCTGTCATCACCACCCGACCTTTGACATCTGGTGTTAAATACAACCCATTTTTTATGTACACCGGTGGTGGAGCTCCAAAATCTTCAAGGGATAAGCTGCATTCTGTAAAAAACATCGGCGTTGGCCAATAATGACATATGTACCTACCCTGCCTAAAAATGAAGACGCAGGGAGCCCATCACGCTGGCTTTCAAGAGGTGTGTAGGGTGATACAGCAGAGGTATATTTAGTAGTTTTTTTATGACCTCCTGACGTAACGGCTGACACGGGTTCGATTCCCGTCTAGCGTCTGGGTGTTTATCTATAGTATGTATTCATTTACAAAAGAAAAGTGTTTATGTAATATATCAGTTGTCTAGTACCCATAACACAAGTGAAATGTTCCAATATTTATTTATTATTGTACGATGCCGGTCACGGACCGAGATTGCACCGTACGGGAGTAAGAAGGATTGCTCAAGAGCAGTGGACTGTATGATAGAGGATGGGATAGGAGCGGTGGCAACAGAGACGCGATGTCTTGCAACGGGCAAAGAAATTTGCACTGACCTTGATTCCACCCCTTCCCGGTTCGGTTCAGGTCGCGGAGGACCTGTTGCTCGGCACCAGCTATAGCACAACACTGAACACACAGATGGTGATGACACGGCCAATTAAAGTTTAGAGTAACCAGGGAGGTCGAACGTCGACCGTCCCGTCCAGTTATTTCGTTAGTATATATATAAATATATATAAATCGGATAGTATATATATAAATCGGAGGTCAAGTTAAATTGGTCTCTTAAATTTCCGAAACTGATCATTTTTAGCTAACACTGTTTTTTTTCTAAAATTAAAGTAGCCTAAGTTACTCCTTGTTACATCAGCTATCTACCAATGAAAGTACCGTCAAAATCGGTCCAGCCGTTTCAGAGATTAGCCGGAACAAACAGACAGACAGACAGACAAAAATTGTAAAAAACGTTGTTTTGGTATATGTATCGTATATACATCCGAATGCACTTAGTAAAAAGCGGTTATTTTAATATTACAAAACAGTACCCTCCAATTTTATTTATTTGTATAGATAGTATTTACTGGATGTTCCGTGTGTCATATAAATTTAATTTTTTTTTATTTAAGTTTACCCCTATTTCACTCCCTTCAAGTAGCCTATGTCCTTCTCCAAGGTCCAATCTATCTCTATACCGAAATTCAGAACTGTGTCGGTTTAGGCTTGAAAACGTAGCTGACAAACAGTCAGAGTTACTTCTACATTTACCATAATTATTAGTATTACAACGAACCGATACGAGTACTTTTAAAGTGCGTTTATCAATTCTCATTTTAAATATTGTCGAATCAGGTTGGCCATGTTTGTACTATGCAAGGAGTTCTGATGAAAAGATACAAAGCATTTTCCAGTCATCCAAAGAAACCTCCCGTGTCTGGGTGGGTGGCGGAACAACCTAGCCTGAGACGAATGAAGGGTATCGGGGGGGTTTAATAGCTATAGCACATGACGTTCCGCACTATTCTGCTCTTTTTTCTTTTCTCAATCCTAAATGTTTTTAAGAGATATGGGAAGGCCGTTTTCGCATGAAGATCAATTAAATATTTCCTTTTCTTACCTGTAACTATAGGGCTCGTAATTACCCTGTTTGGTGACGGATGTCTGTTTGGAGACGGATGTCTGTTTGGCGACGGATGTCTGTTTGGCGACGGTGGCCTATGTGTTACAGGAAATCTGTTTTGTAGATATGTAGGTGGCCTGGTTAGCGGCGGTGGCCTATTTGGTTGAGGAAATCTATTTGGTAAAGGATATGACCATGGAGATAAATTATTCCAGGGTCTTGGTTGAGGGTTTCTTGCTGGCATGTACAACGTGGGCGGCCTAAATGGTGATATCTGGGGCCGATGAAAAATCTGTGGATGATTCGGCACCGGCGGCCGATATTGTACTAGGTTTGGCATCGCAGGATATGAGTAAGGCCTAGGTGCCGGATATACAGGCCTTTGTGGCGACAGGCGCCTGTTCGGCCTATTCTGCGTTTGATATCCAAACGGGTTACGATTTGGTGAACTATTACGGGAACTTCCTCCTCCTGAATTAAAAAAAAATATGATGATATTAAAATTGTAAAAACAATTTTTATTCAAAATTATAATAAACTGACGGACTCATAAACTGCATCAAAGTTCAGGATTATTTTGAAATGATTTTTTTTAATAAGTATGCAACCTTTCTATACAGATTTAAATTGAAACCTCTAGATTGGTTCGTGAACTTTAAAACAGAGTAGGGTGATATCCTTAAGTTTGTGTACTGGAAAGGACCTTATGACTTTTTTGAAGAAAAAACAGAAATTTAAGGAAAATTGGTTTAATTAAAAAATTGGTTTTAACAATAGACATAAACTTTATGTAAGGGTTTATTTATGTTTTAATAAGGTGTATTACCTCCACGTGCCCTTATTACGGATTCTAATCAGTTCCGCATAGATTTTATTAGGGTTATATTGTAGCATTGGTGCGGGAGGGCTTGGATCAACGAACGATTGGTAGAAATTTAAATTTAAACCAGTCTACGGTTTCTAAAATATAAATATATATACAGAAGGTTTGTGGAGACAGGTTCTTACAGAAGGAGACGTGGTACAGGCAGGACTCGGAGCTACCACCGGTCGTGATGACTGATTTATTATTACAACTTCCCTGCGAAATCGTTTCCTCACATCAGTTAACATCAAAACAGAGCTTAATGAAGTGGGTGGAGTAAACGTGAGTGCACGAACAATAAGAAGAAGGTTAAAGGAAGCGGATATCACCCCTTTTAGACCAGCAAATAGTCCAAAGTTGTCTGTAGCTCACAGACAAGCTCGCTTAAGATTTGCGCGTGATCACCTGAATTGAACAGAAGAGCAATGGGCCTCCGTATTGTTCACGGACGAGTGTAGGATATGTTTATATGGTGCAGATGGTCGCAGAAGAGTCTATCGTCGACGTGGGGAGCGATATGCTCAAAGTTGCATTGAGGAGCGTGTTCCTTTTGGAGGCGGTTCGTGTATGGTCTGGGGTGGCATATCGATGAACGGGCGAACAGAACTGGTGTTCATAGACATGGTCCGTCAAAACGGTAATAGAGGGGGGGGGGATTGATTGCACATCGCTACATAACAGAGATCTTAGAAGATCACGTGGTGCCTTACATGGGATTCATAGGCGAAAATTTTACTTTAATGCAGGATAATGCCCGGCCGCACGCTGTTGCACAAGTTCGACAATATTGCGAAGAGGTTGGGATACGTACAATGAATTGGCCAGCACGCAGCCCGGATCTTAATCCTATTGAGCATGTTTGGGACAATTTAAAAAGAGCTGTATATGCGAGAAACCCTTTGCCCACGACAGTGGCAGCACTAAGAACAGCACTTTCAGAAGAATGGGACAATATTCCGCAAGATCTTTTAATAACCCTAATAAAATCTATGCGGAACCGATTAGAATCCGTAATAAGGGCACGTGGAGGTAAATACACCTTATTAAAACATAAATAAACCCTTGCATAAAGTTTGTGTCTATTGTTAAAACCAATTTTTTAATTAAACCAATTTTCCTTAAATTTCTGTTTTTTCTTCAAAAAAGTCTTAAGGTACTTTCCAGTACACAAACTTAAACTTAAGGATATGACCCTACGCTGTTTTAAAGTTCACGAACCAATCTAGAGGTTCCATTTAAATCTGTATAGAAAGTTTGCATACTTGGTTCAAATATTTATTTCAAAGTCGTCTTTTACTTTGATGCAGTTTATGAGTCCGCCAGTGTATAAATTAAATTAGTAAGCAATAAATACACAGACACAACACACATGTTACATTTAAAAAAATATTATAAATGTTATTCACATTTAAAGTGCGTCAAAATCAAGCTCAAAGGAGTCGGCTACAAACAAACAAATAAACATACATGTCTTCTTCTTCTTCATCCCAGCGTCAAATCCTGGCTGCAACCGAAACTTCCGTTTCGGTGCTCGGGGTTCGCTTTTCGACTTTTTCTACTCCACTTCGCACGGTCTTCAGCATACCTGGTAGTGAGCCCATTAGCACGCATATCACCCCTTACGACGTCAAGCCAGCACTTTTTGGGTCTACCCCTTCTGCCGGGGCTTGGTGGAGGCGGCATGGCCAGACATTTGTTCCCAACGTCACAAAGTAGATAATATACCAACGTAGTTAGCCGGTTGCCGTAAAACGTGGCCAGACCAGCGAAGGCGACACACCTTTTTGTTCGCAATGTCACGGACATGAAGGCTGCCACGAATGCGGGAGTTCCTAACGCGGTCCTTCCGCGTCACTCCACACATTCACCGCAGCATATTCATCTCCGTGACACGCAGTCCCTGCTTGTGCCACTCTAGCACCGGCCACGCGTCACAGCCAAGTAAAAGGCCAGGCCTAAAGATGGTCTTATAGACCTGTCCCTTCAAATTTACCGGCATCTTGGGGTCACAAATGACACCAGTTACCTCACGCCATTTGGCCCACGCGGCAGCAACGCGTGCCTTGACGTCGCAATCGATGTCACCAGACGGGTGAAATACAGATCCCAAGTATTTTACTTGGTCCGTGCGCTCGACCGTGTCACCGCCTATGCGTACGGGTGTGGGATCTGTGGAGTTACAGGCCAAGTACTCGGTCTTCGCCACATTGAGCTTCAGACCACCGTTCTCAAGCGACTCCTTCCACGCCTTCACGCGTTGCACCAACCTACCCCTGTCCGCATTCGCCAGCGCGATATCGTCAGCATACATGAGCAGCCACGGGGGCTGCTCATGCGAGTTTCTGATGCTGTCTGACAGTACGCCTAATACCACGCAAATAAACGTACATGTGAACCTAATAAAAGCGTGTTAAAAGATGTTTACTCACCTCTAACTTCAGGTTGGACTAATAAAAATAAAAAGAATAAAAATAAAAATTTTAAACAATTCATTTTTGAAAAAAAAAATTAATCTATTGAAAATAATTAATACGTTGACTTGTGGCGAATCGTTTCATGTACACTCCCTAATGATTGAATAAAATAATTTTTGACTATTTATAATAATGTATTCCATTGTTTGTTATTAAATAATGGAATTTACATTACATTGTTTAATGAATTGGTTTTACCGTGATAAAAACCGCAAACACGCTTTTTGATTACGGCAATCCCTCCCCTTAGTGGTCGTCCGAGGTAACAAGGTCACCCAATAATACACAGTTGAAATTCAAAGGCATTTATTTTGAGAGATGCTTTCTTTAGTAGAGACATTATGAGGGAAATAATTCCAAGTCACGAAGCGAAGTTTCCTTTTGGCGCACGGATCAAATGAAAATACCTGGGATCTGTATTTCACGCGTCTGGTGACATCGATTGCGACGTCAAGGCACGCATTGCTGCCGTGTGGGCCAAATGGCGTGAGGTAACTGGTGTCATTTGTGACCCCAACTCAAGATAAAGTGCCGGTAAAGTTGAAGGGACATGTCTATAAGACTATCATTAGGCCTGGCCTTTTACTTGGCTGTGACGCGTGGCCGGTGCTAGAGTGGCACAAGCAGGGACTGCGTGTCACGGAGAATCCGTAATAAGGGCACGTGGAGGTAATACACCTTATTAAAACATAAATAAACCCTTGCATAAAGTTTGTGTCTATTGTTAAAATCAATTTTTTAATTAAACCAATTTTCCTTAAATTTCTGTGTTTTCTTCAAAAAAGTCATAAGGTCCTTTCCAGTACACAAACTTAAACTTAAGGATATGACCCTACGCTGTTTTTACATCGATTGCGACGTCAAGGCACGCATTGCTGCCGTGTGGGGCAAATGGCGTGAGCGAACTGGTGTCATTTGTGACCCCAAGATAAAGTGCCGGTAAAGTTGAAGGGACATGTCTATAAGACTATCATTAGGCCTGTCCTTTTATACGGCTTTGAAGCGTAGCCGGTGTTAGAGCGACACAAGCAAGAGCTGCGTGTCACGGAGATGAATATGCTGCGGTGGGTGTGTGGAGTAGGATTTGACGTCGTAAAGGGTGATATGCGTGCCAATGGGCTCACTACCAGGGATGCTGAAGACCGTGCGAAGTAGAGTAGAAAGAGTCGGAAAGCGGACCCTGGGCACCGAAACGGAAGTTTAACAACAGAAGTTCAGCAACCGGATACAACGCTTAGATGATTATTAGGGAAATAATCCTATATCTTTAAATGAGCAATTCTTGTATATATATATATATATATATATATTTGGAATCTCGGAATCGGCTCCAACAATTTTCATGAAATTTAGTATACGGGGGGTTTCGGGGGCGATAAGTCGATCTAGCTAGGAATCATTTCTAGAAAATGTCAAAAGGTGGCGTTTGAGTAGTCCCAATATAAACTGAAAAATGACTTCCTGACATCTATCGGCGAATAATAATACTATTTTTTTTTAAATTGCTTTAACGACACAACAACACTAAAGCTATTCCAGCAGATGGCGTTGTTAAATAACACGAAGTCAATGAGTGTTTGCTTTGAGGTTAGACTAAGAAAATCAATTATTATTGTTAATTTCCAAAAAACACAATTTATCATCGGTCATCCGGATATTTATAGATAATACGTAATATTCCGTTTATCGGCTGTTATAAATGAATATGCTGTCGTCTACGGAGGTCACCGATCCGAACCCCATTGTGAGTCTGGGTGTTTATGTATTTATTTACAAATTTTTATTTTTTCTCCGTGCAGTTTCTCAGGGCAGTTGGAATACTGAGGTCAATGTGTAATACAGCTAGTGACTCAGCATCATCATACAGCCACCTTTAGGGGGAGCTTTAGGTATTCAGCAACCAAATGCTGGAACAATATACCGCCTCCTATAAGAAGCCAACATTCCATGCACAGCTTCAGAGTAAAATTAAAAGCATTCTTGTATGACCATCAGGGGAGACAGGCAGATCTTGCGTTGGATACAAGTGCTCTTTAGAAATTTTGTAACCTTTCAGTTAACTGTGTTTCTATATTAGTGTTATATAATACTGTCCCTACAACACTAACGCTTATCATGTTCTCACTACATTTATATATATATATATATATATATATATACCGGCTAAAACCACCACCCCAGTGTCTCCTCACACGTGCGCGCGGGGCCGCGGGAATCCAAATTCTTCCGCAGCCCCACACTCGTGCTGGCCCGGTCTGTCCGGGCCTCGTCTCCTGCACGGGGTAATGAGGTGTTCAGCTACCCCGTGCATCGCCTCGGAGGCGCGCGCCGACACCCGCACGCGCCTCCGCCTCGGGTCCATCGAATAGGGGGCGGGGACTTCCCCAAGTCCCTCGCCCCTGGACCCATTCATGGGGGCCGGAAAAGGGCGTTGTCCGCCCTTCCCCTGCGCCCGGTGAAGGTCCTAAGCCAAGTGAACATTGTATTTAATTATTCTATGTAGAAATTTAGTACTTATGTATTTTCGCTTTTAGACGATAAAAGAATCGGACTAATCTGCATATATAACTGATTTTTGCAAATTACGGAAGAGATACGAATCTGTAAAGATTTTTAGTACCTAATGTAATTCTCTAATTGTTCGGTACAACTATGTCTACGATAGAGGCGGATGTGTTGGCTTTGTCAATTAATACAATGTGTGGTCATATTACTATTATTATATATATGGTATAAATGTCACTCCGTGGGCCTAGCGGAAGACCAGCGTTGGTTTTATATAAAACCAGCATATGCTGAGCTAGGACCCAGTTAGGACTTCATCAACTATTACTATTTTAATTTATGTCAAAATTTAACATTTGTGTATTTTGTGTGATGATATGTGTCCAAAATAAAAATATTCTTATTCTTGGCCGTACACCGGGAACCGGGTACAGACACCGGCCGCTGAACTCAGCGGCCGGTGCCTGTTATTAAAGGCGAAAAAACGATTACTAGGTGGTAAGGCACGAAGCCCGTCTGGATAGCAACCATCCCTGGTCTCTAACTATATCTGTGTAAATACTCTGGTTCGGCATAAGTGACTCAGGTTCCAGATCTACGCAGAAACTAGCGTATCCTATGCCTGGCGTCGCAATCCATAGGCGTCAATAACTGGCTACTACATGGGCCGTCTGATGATCCACAGCCCATCTTCTCTTTGGTCTACCTCTCCTTTGCATCCAAACTCATTTCTAGCATTTTCTTTGATAACTAACAATCTTCTCTTCGCCTTATATGGCAATACCAGGCAATACTTTTCAGTTTCTAAATCACTTTACTTTCAAACTTCTCCTTGATATTCATTTTTAAATGAAAAAAAAAAAATATTCGATGATGGACCTTTTAAAGTTAACATTAAGGATTCCAAATTTCACAGAATTGTTCTTTTATCATATTTAACAAAAATTCCATGTGAAATTTAAAAAAAAATATCCACATATTTTATGTAAGCCGATAATTTTTAATTAACCGATAAATAAATTATTTGATATCGTTTTTTAATATCGAGCTGGTAAAACCATAAACTACGTCACTGTTTGCGGTTTACCGTTTACAATTTAACTACGATATAAGGGAAACTGCATGGTCTGCACGGACATCCGATGTAGACCAATAACAGAGAAATGCCTGCCGAAGAACGGTAAATCATTCGGCAACTTCTTTGTACTTAAAGCATTTCCTCAGACCCCTCTCTTGTCCCCTTGAGGACTCGCGGTAGTAAGGGACGGATTTCATTTTATTGCTGAGATATAGCAGTCGCCTATAATGTTTGCGACGCTAGGGACAACGCGAACACGCTGCTGTCCCATACGTATACAGGAACATGGGTCACTAATGCCGAAACACAGCACGAGGTTATTATGGCGGCATACTTATAGATCAATGGTGGTTGCCATCCAGACGGGCTTGGAGCCCTACCACGTAGCTAGGGTTGTTTTGTAGCCTTTTACGATACACCGATCCCAACCGCAGGGGTTAGTATTTTTACTTCGCCGTATACAGGGTTATTGGTAATTCGGCGTATTCCAGTTAAGAGGTGATTATTTGCGATAGTTTTACCCCATATGCATTATGCAAAAGTGATTCATTTTCGAGTTATCATGTTTTTTAGCTTTTTCCAAAATAAGTTAAAATTATGGCAAATTATCACCTCCTAAAGGTAATACGTCGAATTACCAATAACCCTGTATACACCATACCCCTACAGTTTACTAGGGGACGCACGTCGCTTGTGTACCCAATATTGTTACGTCGTAACAAGATTCTAATAATTAATCCCTAATATTTAATCTTCTCTTTTTCTTCTTCTCAGTCGAATACTCTTGACAGAGCAGTCGCGGTCACGCAAGACGCCCGGCAGCGCTTCACCACCGCGCGCCATTTGTCCCTAGCTGAAGCCTGTCTTGCGCAGTCGTTTAGGGATGTGTGTGTCATCGACTTAATTTGGTCCGTCCATCGCAAAGGCGAACGCCCTCGCGATCTACTGCCATTTACCCGGCCCTGCACAACGAGCCGCTCCACGGAGTCCCCCCCGCGTCGCGTCACATGTCCAAAGAACACAACACAAAGAACACAAAGAACTGGAGTATTCGGGAGTGCACCACCGTTGACAGTCTCTCGCCGATGTTAAGCTCCTTCAAGATGGAGACATTGGTGCGGTGCTGTGTCCAGGAGGCATTAAGCAGTCTCCTCCAACACCACATTTCCAAGGTGTCAATACGTTGTCGCTCCCTTTCCTTCACCGTCCATGTCTCGGCCCCGTACAGGAAAATCGGGAATACAAGCGCTCTTACGAGACGGGTCTTGGTGGTCTTGGTTATGCTTCGGTCTCGCCATACCTTCGAAAGTCTGTCCATGGCACTGCGCGTGATGACTATGCGCCGCTTGATTTCGTCTTCAGAACCTCCTCTATTTGAAATCAAAGAGCCCAGGTAGACGTATGATTGGACGACTTGGCAATTCGCAATCTCAGTTATTTCCGGAGCATTGTTGCGACCATGATCCACAATCCTTCTTGGTTCTATTGAGCTTCAGTCCAAAGTCGAGACAAACGGTTTCCATGCGGTTTAGCAATTCCCCTATCTTAGTTGCACTTGTTGCGAGTAGGGTAGTGTCGTCGCATAACGCAGGTTCGAGATGTTCTTGCCGCCAATAGGAATTCCATCTGTCCAATTTTCGAAGGCAATACGCATTAAGTGTTCCGTATATGCATTGAACAGAAGTGGCGACAGGATACATCCCTGCCGGACTCCTGCGGTTGGACAGAACCGCTGCGAAGCAACGCCATCCAGTTTCACCGAACCGAATATTTAATACTAATAATCTAATTAGTTTCAATACCTAATATTGAGGGTATTTCCATACAAACAGAATAAGTAATTGTTTCGATCGCGCGCGGTTAATAAGTAGGTAATAACGAAATAAATTAATACGACCATATATGGTAACGCGGCTGCCAGGAAGCGAACCTTCTAGAAACCATTCAGTAAAGTAGGATCATCGAAATTCGGGAACGAATGATCGGAATGAATGACAATTCATTTGGGTCTTACGTCATATAATAATTCTTTCCCGCTCAGGCCCATTGCCCTGTCACTGTCAGCCGGTTTTTTTTCGAGTAGCTGATAAGGGGTCCTACGTCATATCACAGTTCATCTCGCTCAGGCTTATAGCTCTGTCACTGATCCGCCATTTTTTTTTTGAGTAGTGGGTCTAAAGGTCGGGCGCTATTCAGTTCTTTCCATGCCGCAGTAGCGTTAACCAAATTCTAGAAATTTGATGCGGTGGCAGTGTTCCTCTCAAAGTGGGAGCACGTCATTCCGCGGCCATTATAAAAAGGCGAAGCCGCGAAAAACGCCAAGAATTCTGACACCAGAGGAGCTACAAGCAGTTTTTATTAAACCAGTGCATAGTGGTGCTTTAATCTTAACACCCTCGGTAAGTTTTATATAATTAATTCCAATAGGGTCGGTCGCTATTGACTAGTTTTGTGCCTAGGTTGATTCAATTACTATAGTAGTAGTAGTAGGGTTTTTCTCGAAGAAAAAGGCAATGGAACTAAGCCATACAGCCAGTCAATTACTATTTTCAAGTGATTTTTCAACGTTTTAATTAAATTTGCTATTTGGTTTTTTATAGTATTTTAGAATCGTAACGAAATGTGACGAGTATTAAAAATTCAGTAAATTATAACCTTGTTATTTATCATAATCGTTAATTTATCATAAATAATTTAACCCAAATCAATCCTGCCTCCACAAGGAACCAGGAGAGCCATGACCGCATTCCCATTGTGTATTCCACGCGTGTGTGAGTTGACATCGTGGCTTGTACATAGTTTAATTTCTATAACTATAGGTAGTGTTAATTTGTTAAATCTCAATATTATACTTAAAAATAATGTCTTGGTTTTTGTAGATAGTTAAAGATTGCCACCGATGTATTGTTTATAAGATTGTTATATGAATAATAAACTTGTATTAGTCATATATTGTAACCCATGCACGTAGCTGGGAGATTTATTTGTTAAAATACCGTGATAAGACGGATTTCCTTAAGTACCGCCGAAATAAAATATCAAAGGTCATTCATTACTTTATGAGGGGACATCCATTAATTACGTGACCTATTTTTCGATCAGTTTAGACTCCCCCCCCCCCCTTTGGTGAGATTTAGTGAGATTTGCCTGGACCCCCCCCCTACCCTTACGTGAGATTGGCGCTACAAATATTTTAAACTAAAATTTATTTTTACTATTCGGGAAATTAATAAACCGTTCAGGTATACTATAATTAATTAATTTAAATTAAGTAAAATACAAAGTAAAAAAACAGATGAAAACATATTTTTTAATATCTGTAATATTTGATATTTTTTGAAGGTGATGTGAGATTTTCGATTATCCCCCCTCGGTTTAAATGAGATTTGGTGAGCCATTCTGAGCTCACGTAATTAATGGATGTCCCCTTATTAGCGATATAATATCAAAAACTACCTATATTCTTGTTAAATTTAAAATGTAACCTATTCTTTTGTATCTCATGGCGTAGTGGAATGGTGATAGTCCGAAGTATAAACAGTTGGGGTTTGATTCTGGTTTGGGTAATTATTTTTATTTAAAATTTTGATTCTCTTTGTACTATATTTCAACCGAACCTAAATATCACCACTCCATTTGGTGTATTAATTAATTGTTTCGTGAAAGATACCGACGCCCACTCCTGGTCTCTCCAAGTGCCTGGGTATCGGGTCTTTCGCGCTACAAGGGTCATTTCGACGCATTCCAGAATCGGAGAGTTCACCGTTCGGGCTGAGTGCTGACCTTCCACCGTAAACCGCAGGGTACGTCGGGACCCCGCGAAGCTGCGAAGGACGACTAAACGACCCTCCAGGTGCAGAACAGGAGCCCGACTTAAGTGACCAGCGCACCAATAGGTTCTCTGTAGTGACCGGTAACTTCCCTGTGCCGCGAACCCACGCCCCAGGTATAGGCTTAAAGACTTTAACGTTTTCTGTTTTTTTTTTTTATACCATTCAATTCATTTTATTAATTTATAGTAGCTACGTTTTTTTTTTAAATAAATTTTTGTATTACTCAGTAACCGTTTTTTATTGTGCGCAACCGTCAGGTTGTAAGTCTATGTACAATGTATGTATAAACTGCACGTCGCTTGGACAGGGTGTGACTTCTCTGGGGTCTGGATACTACATTAATATCCTTGCATCTTATATTCCAGTAAATCTGATGTACTCTTCGCACAAGGGCAGAGTAAGGATACTTACCCCCGCGCCCGGGGTAGCCCTGTCGTAGAAAGCGACAAAACAACCCCAGCAACATGGTACTATGTACCGGTACCCATATGGGCTATCAGCTTTTTTACTGTTCCTCAAAAATAAAAATAAATCTGGGATTTGGGCTTAATTCACGAACCGTTTGTGCCGTTCGGGGTCGGAACGTAGGGTGGTCCTTCGACAAAGGGCTTCTTCAAATAAATTTCAGAGATTTTTTTTTTCGGTTTATAAAAAATTGTTTATGATCAAGTATTAAAGTTTAAATTGGTCATTAACAATTATTTACAAACTAAAAATTGTTCACCCAAAAAGTGCTCAACGCGCCTAAAGAAGTTTTCACTTAAAAACTCAACTGTATTTCATGGTAATAAAGTCGTAATTCGAATAGATATGTATAAGTAATGCAATGCAATCATTTAAAAGTTACATTATAAAATAAACCATAAGTCATTATTAAGAAGGTTGATATTTATTACTGGAGCAAAACTCCTCTTACGAATCTTACGAATTTTCGATCAGGATACGTGACCTGACGCAAGTTTAACATTTATTACCCATCACAAAAAAGTGCACAACGCCGCCAAAGAAGTTTTCACTTCAAAAAAGACTAGGACGATGAGGTAAGAGGAATCTTCCACTTTAATGTTTCAAAAATATGTTTACAGGGGGGGGGAGGCACTAAGTTCCTCAACCCAAGTAGCCAAACCAGCCAAGCATCAAAAAGGCTCGACACGGTCGCAATCCCCGAAATTTTAGTTTGAATTTCCAATACAAATTAATTATTTAATTACGAGAGCGAGTTATACGTAAACAAACCTATAGGTAATGTTTTAATATGGCGGCCGGAAAATTAAAGGATAATGATACAAACTATACAAATTATTGCATTGTCATTGGTCCTTGATAAGCATGCCAAATTTCTAGTTAATCCGACTTTTTAAAGGGGGTCAAAATCATGTTCAAAGTTTCCGTTACATACTAACATACGTATGAAGCTAATAAAAGCGTGTTAAAAAAAATTAAACCGCCGAAAAAACTGAAAAGCAAAAAATAATAAACCGTCTTCTTATTAACCTTAATAATTAAGTTCTTTAACTAATATAAGTATACCTAAGCAATTTTGTGTCGGCGCCAGTGCGCTCACGTGTGCGCCAGTCCGGGTTGCTGTCACGCTGACATTAACTTCGTAAGCGCTCGGCATTTTGCAGCGAAGGGGCGTGTCACGCTGCGCCGCCGCCGCCTTCGATCAAAGGCCGCCGCGCGTCACGCTTTACGTAATCAATTTGCTTGTTTATCGCCGACTCAAAATTACTTAGGTATTCTTACATTAGATTTTTTTTTTATTGCGTAGGACAGCAGACAGGCTAACAGCCCGCTTAGAATTTAGCAGTTACCGTCGCCTATAGGTGTTTGCAACGCCAGTGGCATCACAATCACGCTGCTGTCCCATAAGGGTACAGGAACTTGGGTCACTAATGCCGGAACACAACACAAGGTTATTATGGCGGCATACTTAAGACCAAAGGTGGTCGCCATCTGGACGGGCTTGAGGCCCTACCACGTAGCTAGGTTAGGTTGTTTTGTCGCCTTTTACGACAGGCCGACCCCGGCTACAGAGGTTAGTATTCTTTCTCCGCCCCTGTACGGATAGAAAAGATAGATAGATAAATAGATACGGATAGATAGATAAATAACTTAATTATTAGGGTTAATAAAAAGACGGATTATTTTTTTTTCACTTTTTTCGGCGGTTTAATTTTTGTTAAAAAGTTTTATTTCATAATTTTATGTGGCTCTAATCTACTAATATTATTACTACATGCTTAAATAAATCAATTCTGTCAAAAGTTATGCGTGTTAATAGATATAATCAGTGAGTGAACAATCAATCATTCTCTGTTTTCGTATCCTTAGGGTTGGAATTTTTTTTCCAAATTTATATGGGACCACCTTCAGGGCCCTCTCTAATAAAAAAAGAATTTTTAAAATCGAACTACTCTGTAAAAAGTTATGCGTGGTCATATATAAAAAAAAACAACAAGAAAAAAATCAAAAAATATACGCGTCGAATTGATAACCTCCTCCGTTTTTTCGTCGGTTAAAAATGAGAACGAGATTATTTTGTACAAAATGCATAAAAGATTAGTTTGCGGCAGGAAATGAATATGGCATAATAAAAAATAAAATATTAAGAATGCTTTTAAAAAATGACTGTTTAATAAACATTAAATTTTTTAAATACAAAAATTAAAATGCTCTCTCATTATAAAAATATAATTAACTTCCTGTTGACTTGAATCACTTGATAGTGTGTTGGTGTGTGGCGACGTCACGACACCAACAGTCGATCTGACTCGCTACTATAGGTGATCATCATCATCATCATAGGGAATGGCAATCCTTGCTTGGATCAAATATCTATATCTAGATATTTCAGCCAGCGAAACAGCGAAGTGGGCATTCATTCACAACGTGGAAAGAGTTTGGTCAGGTGCTCAACAGTCGTAGTTCGGTCACTCCCTTAGACCCCATTTGTGAAGGTGATTTGTTCTCCCGTGGTTGGTTCTGAACCGGTTTAACCGGGTCCACGCTTTTCTGTTGGCATTGAAACCGGGTTGCTATTTTGTAGGGTCAGTGACTAGACCTGCATTTGTACCCTCGAATAAGCCCCATTCCAATTCCCTCATTTACGAAGCTCTTGTTTGATGCACTCATCAGTCCAAATAGGTGACCTTGATCGCAATCGATCAGGAGGCAAATCGTCCAATGTGTTTCTAATGGGCATGGCACCAGAACGGTTTTGCTGAGAGCATTTCTCCCACTATAGGTAATGAATACTAGTAAAAATCTCCTTTCACGTCTTTGATTGGTAAGTAATCAACAACTTCAGCGAATTCCTTATATCCACAGCAGAAGCTGAAAGTGCCATCATTCGCCCGCCATTTTAGCCAAGAAAACTTCTTGTTTCCCTCGCAGATGTCTTCGCAGAAGGTCAAGTGGTCTGTCCTTGATTGATTGTAGAAGGACGAGTTGATGGTCACGAAAGCTGAAGCTATTTCCTTAACAGAGTCATAGACAACCTAAAAACAAGACTAACTTTTTATCCGTGCAGGGCGGAGAAAGAATACTTACCTCTGCGGCCGGGGTCGACCTGTCGTAAAAGGTGACAAAATAACCCACCCTGGCGACCACCTTTGGTCTTAAGTATACTGCCATAATAACCTTGTGTTATGTTCCGTCATTAGTGACCCAAGTTCCTGTACCCTTATGCGACAGTAGCTTATTCGCGACGCCACTGGCGTTGCAAACACCCATAGGCGATGGTAACTGCTAAATTCTAAGCGGGCCGTCAGCCTGTCTGCTGTCCTACAGCAATAAAAAAAATCGGCTCACTAGACCGATATATTTTATCCGTGCAGGGGCGGAAAAAGAATACTAACCTCTGTGGCCGGGGTCGGCCTGTCGTAAAAGGCGACAAAACAACCCACCCTAGCTACGTGGTAGGGCCTCAAGCCCGTCTGGATGGCGACCACCTTTGGTCTTAAGTATGCCGCCATAATAACCTTGTGTTGTGTTCCGGCATTAGTGACCCAAGTTCCTGTACCCTTATGGGACAGCAGCGTGTTCGCGATGCCACTGGCGTTACAAACACCTATAGGCGACGGTAACTGCTAAATCCTAAGCGGGCCGTCAGCCTGTCTGCTGTCCTACGCAATAAAAAAAAAAAAAATATATCGATATATTGGCTTACTAAACCGATATATCAATATCAATCTAATTTGATATATACAGGTGACTGACAAAACCGTCCAAATTTTTTTTACGCACTAAACATCATTTAAGGAACATTTTTGCAAAAAAATTGTATGTCAAATTTTCACCATAAAATATTTCATTCCAAGGAAAATCTGGTCACTAATTCAATCGTACAAAATAGTCATATGGTGCAAATTTCGTAGGTTAACCTGTTATTACTTGTCTCTGTCACTCCCGCGTAAATATCGTAAGTGAGCAGTGCGTATTCGCTCGCACAGATGCAATGACCGCCGTCCTCGGCCTCGTACTAGGTCATTGAACCAGTTTTTTGCGGTATCGATGGAGAGGTCATTGACACTTGCGCGCCGTATTATGTAAATTGCGAGTT
Organism: Malacosoma neustria; assembly: GCA_963693495.1. NCBI lineage: Eukaryota > Metazoa > Arthropoda > Insecta > Lepidoptera > Lasiocampidae > Malacosoma > Malacosoma neustria. Next base: position 5,713,641 of record OY856401.1, read on the forward strand.
CTTTGGATGACTTTGTGATGCTGATTACTCAACATTTTTGTACTATGTGATACAAAACTAAAATACATGTTTCTCATAACTTTTACTAAAGATTCTTCTGTGTGAATTTGGACGGTTTTATCAAAGTCACTCTGTATAGTTATTTAAAAAAAATGCATCTCTAACTGTGGAGTAGAATTTGAAAAGCGTATTCCATACACCAAAGTGCTTCATATTAATAATGTTGACTCACCTTATATAAATATAGGGGAACTGGAACGATCCCGTTATTATTTTCATCTACGTCCAAATATATTTGTTTCATGACGCCATTTTTATCTGGCAGCGTCATGGTGCCGTAGGTTCCGGTGAATACTGTCGCGTTTACCCCCAAAGCGTGGATGCGTCTGCGCAAGGACTGAGGATACGAGAAACTTTGATATAAGCTACGTTACAAGATGATCGTTGTTTTATACTCAAAAACTCATTTACTGATAACATATTGTTACAAATCATAGGTACTGTAATAGAATATTAGTAATTAAACATAATTATGTCATTAAATTTTATGCAGAAGCTCACGAAAAACGACTTCACCACCACGTCAATGTCGAGGCCATCCAGCTTCTCGATAAGACGGACATAATTAGAAGACTCAAAAGGATCAAACCTTTTGAGTTAGTGTTATAGAACTGTAGTGACAAAGTGTAGTGCAGTGTTTAAATTACATAAAAAATTAAAAACACATGACCAACGTGTCTTCCCCTTAAATAGACAATAAGAATAGTGTTATTGTACACATTTTTAGTTTAAAATATTATTAGTAATTTTAAGTTAGAATTAAATTACTTATTAGTCTTTTCTAGATTAGATTGTAATAATTTATGAATAAAGAAAAAATATATTTAATTTTATAAAATTCTTCAGGCAATGGCTTCAAGTAATGTCATAAGCCGAAATTTAAAAGAGTATAAACTGCTGTTATTTGTGTCGGAAATTTATTAAATATTTTAGGACCCATAACATGCGTCAGTCAGACTTCATATGAGTCACTTTCTCCCGTACGTATAGGTAGGGTAACCTGGTATTTTACAAGGTAGGGTGTATACAAGGCAGGGTGAGGATAGCCTGTGTTTGAAAGTTGCCCTAGCCGACTCAGTCCTAGGTATGCCCATAATAGCACGCACGGCTCTCTTCTGCAAGCGGAACACACGTTCCTAATCAGCAGCAAGTGCCCACAACTCGGTATCGTTTCGTAAAAGGCGTGTACCGTACCAAAATAGCAAGAGCGTACTGCATTCTATCTAAATACCTTCTTTTTTTAATGCTGTAGGACAGCAGACAGGCTGACGGCCCGCTTAGAATTTAGCAGTTACCGTCGCCTATGGGTGTTTGCAACGCTAGGGCATCGCGAACACGCTGCTGTCCCATAAGGGTACAGGAACTTGGGTCATTAATGCCGAAACACAACACAACTCGCAAGGTTATTATGGCGGCATACTTAAGACCAAAGGTGGTCGCCATCCAGACGGGCTTGAGGCCCTGCCACGTAGCTAGGGTGAGTTGTTATGTCGCCTTTTACGACAAACTGACCATAGTATTTTTTCGCCACCTCTGCACGGATGCAATATGACAGGTCTTATAAACTTTACCTTTAAATCTAAGCGGCAGTCGTGGGTCTCAAATTATTCCTGAGACATGTCACCATTTTTTTTTGATCTAGGGGAAAAACCCTCTCTTGATGGGTTTCCCCGGCCCGGGGGGGACGAGGGATATGTGGGACTCCGGGAAAGATGTTCGGCCATCCGACTACCCACTAAAAAACCCCGCTGTTCTCCTATCGCCTACGCCCGGGCCTACGGAAATGTGGCCTGTCGATCTCGTGGCCCGGGCCGGCGCCGGCCCGCCCTTTCTCAAGGCGGGCCTCTTCTAAAGATGTCACCATTTCATTCATTCTGCATTTGCTCTATTTTTCACATTTTGGCTTATCTCATTATTCCTATAATCCATGTTTTGTTGTTTCAATAATATTTATATATTGTCATACTTACATCTTCCAAGGCGGCCCAGTCCCCAGCGTTCCCCCTTAACCACTGCGGACTGGTATTGATGTACTGGAACGTTGCCCGATTCTGGGCGTGCATTGTGAAGTCCGCATTGGCAGCCAGATGACCGCGGGTTAAGAACTAAAATCATATACCCCACTTATTAACTGCACTGGAAAAATGGATTACGTAAAATATGATATGGTGATGTGATGTGATATGATGTGATGTGATGGGATGCGATGTGATGGGATAGAATGAAATTTATTTGCGTGTGTATAACAAATAGCCTAGTACTTAGGCTTGGTTTAACAGCACATCATGTAATTAGCCACAGGATGAATATTAGAAGTAAATCGATTTATTCACAACTAAAGTTAACAGATTCAAAGTAATGATGGGTAAATACTTTTTCGACATTGTTGAACATTGAATATAAGTCGTTATTAATTTTTTCTTTTCTTTTTACTGTGTAGAGTAGTGGTAAATAACTAAATGTTAAGACTTGTAATCAGCAATAGTTTTTAAGAATATTAGATTATATGTACATATTGTAATTTTTATTAGCCTGTAAGTCTTACTAAAATAAATAAATAAATAAATTATTTATTGTATAAATTACTAACAATTATTTGTATAATTTCGTTACAGTGATTAACATAGAATTGTGTCAATAACATTAATTCTGCTAAAGAACTTCTTCCATTTAGATGGTTGATAATGCACTATAGATACACGTCCTACGTATTGAAAGAAACCGGATGATTGGTCCTCACTATTAAAGCATCTCTCGCTTCAGGTATCTTTTTTTTAATTGCTGTAGGTCAGCAGACAGGCTGACGGTCCGCTTAGAATTTAGCAGTTACCCTCGCCTATAGGTGTTTGCAACGCCAGTGGCATCGCAAACACGCTGCTGTCCCATCAGGGTTCAGGAACTTGGGTCACTAATGCCGGAACACAACACAAGGTTATTATGGCGGCATATTTAAGACCAAAGGTGGTCGCCATCCAGACGGGCTTGGGGCCCTACCACGTAGCTAGGGTGGGTTGTTTTGCCGCCTTTTACGACAGGCCGACCCCGGCCGCAGAGGTTAGTATTCTTTCTCCGCCCCTGCACAGATAAAAGTTATATTAAGCTGACGCATTAAACATTATCTAGGGTGGCAGGAGTCGGCTAATGACAGCAGTGTAAGAGAGAAACCCCTGAAGTAGGCTTTTTTACCATACAATCTTCTCGCAGCTTAACGTCAAAAGAACATATGAAGAAATTTTCCTCTTAAAATAGAAAGTAGGGCGCTCCCTAGCAAGATGGGGTGAATAAACAACATACTAAGGATTGGGGTAAGTGGTGTAACTTGGGACAGGCTGTGGACTATATTTGACTGATGACGAAACTATACAACACCTGGATTATACCCTACAATAGTCTTCATGAAGGGGTGGAGTAAGAACACTGACTGGGTGGTAAGGCTCCAAGCCTGTCTGGGGGGCAATCACCTCTAGTCTCCAAATATACCGCCATAACCTTAGCATAAGTGACCCATATCTACGCGCTGCGCTTTGGAAGAATAGTAACCTCTGCGGCCGAGGTCGCCCTGTCGTAAAAGGCGACAAAACAACCTAGCTACGTGGTAGGGCCTCAAGCCCGTCTGGATGGCGACTACTTTTGGTCCTATGTATGCCGCCATAATAACCTTGCGTTGTGTTCCGGCACCAGTGATCCAAGTTCCTGTACCCTTATGGGACAGCAGCGTGTTAGTGATGCCACTGGCGTTGCGAACACCCATAGGCGACGGTAACTGCTAAATTCTAAGCAGGTCGTCAGCCTGTCTGCTGTTCTACAGCAATAAAAAAGACACACCCAGACCTGAACAAATTATTTGTTGATTATATTGTAAGATATAAATATAATAGACGTAAATATGTAAAATTAGTCATTTTGAATAATATCCAACCTGTTTTTTGGTGAGGTACTCTTGGGACATGTCCTTCCCTAATATATTGTCTAGAACCTTCTTCTGATTCTCTATTTTGTAAAGTGTAGACATACGTGTCTTACCAAAGTTGTCACCCTCTGAGAAAAGAATATATTATTCACTACATATTCCCTATGTATGCTTAGATCTTTAAAACTGCGCAACGGATTTTGATACGGTTTTTTTTAATAGATAGTGATTCAAGAGGAAGGTTTATATGTATAATACATACATTTTTTAGTACAGAAAAGTATAAAAAAGATTTTATTTAGAACACTAGCTGCGCCCGCGTCTCCGTCCGCGTGGAATAGTGAATTTGGGCAGCATTTTTTTGGATATATCTTATGGTTTATTTTGGATTACTAACCCTCTAAACCCTAAAATATAAATAAGTGACATATGCAAACAGTCAGTGTTATTCGAATGCAACTGTTACGCTATGCGCCTCCGGAATACGTGCGTTCGAACCAACAATGTCCAGCCTAAGCTAAACCCTATTTCATATGATTGATGATATAAATCTGAGGTCAACTTAAATTGGATTATTAAAATTTTCGAAACTGACCATTTTTAACTAAATCTATTTTTTTCTAAAATAAAAGTAGCCTAAGTTACTCCTTGTTACATCAGCTATCTGCTAGTGAAACTCCCGTCAAAACCTTTCCAGCCATTGCCATAGCCAGCCAGAGATTAGCCGGAACAAACAGACAGACAGACAAAATTTGTAAAAAATTTTGTTTTGGTATACGAGTATGTACCGTGTATACATCCAAATGCACTTAGTAAAAAGCGGTTATTTTAATATTACAAACAGATCGGCCCGGGCCACGAGATCGGCAGGCCATATATCCGTGGGCCCGGGCGTAGGCGATAGGAGAACAGCGGGGTTTTTTAGAGGGTAGTCGGATGTTCGAACATCTTTCTCGGAGTCCCACATATCCCTCGGTCCCCCCGGGCTGAGGGAACCCGTCAAGAGTGGTTTTTCCCCGAGACCAAAATATTACAAACAGATACTCCAATTTTATTTATTTGTATAGATTTTACTGCCATATTCAATTACAAAATAATAGCCGGTGACAGATAACATAGTTTCTGTGTAAAATCCCCGGTCAACAAAGTGTTAAGGCACATTAGGTAACTTACCCAAAAATTGTGGCCGCTTAAACTTCTTCTGCGAGAAAATTCTTTCTGGAGTTATGTAATGCTTCACATAATGAGTCAAGAGCATATTTCTGTCAAAGCAAGCGTCGTACAGCTTGTGGAAGATATTTTTAATTTTGTATCCAACACTGTAAATCTTACTTCCACTATGACAAATTATATTTGTCTCCTCAGTAGTGACCCACGGTTGAGTCTTGCATTTCACATTTTTAAAGTCGCCAATCCATCTTTCTATTCTAAAAGTGTGATTCCTTATACAGTGGGCTTCCAATACATCATATCTTGTAACGTTGTCGAATACCACGTAATTACTCTTTCCAGGACATGCGACTGTGATTGTTTGCGATCTGAGCAACTCGATATTACCAGTTTCAGCATCTGGTTCAAGATATACACCGTTTTTTAGAAAAACTGGTGAAGGAGATCCTAAGGCATCGTCGTTCAATGAAAGGATGCAACCTGAAAGGAAAAAGCAAAACGATACTTATGGAAAAATATTTTAGGAAGGGGACTTCAAATTTATAAATAATGACCTCAATTTTATCCGTGCAGGGGCGGAAAAAGAATACAATTCTCTGCGGGCGGGGTCGGGTCGCGTAAAAGGCGACAAAACAACCCACCCTAGCTACGTGGTAAGGCCCCAAGCCCTTGGTCTTAAGTATGCAGACATAATAACCTTGTGTTGTGTTCCAGCATTAGTGACCCAAGTTCCTGTACCCTTATAGGACAGCTGCGTGTTCGCGATGCCACTACCGTTGCTAACACCCATACGCGACGGTAACTGCTAAATTCTAAGCGGGCCGTCAGCCTGTCTGCTGTCATACAGCAATAAAAAAATATCCAATGACATAAATAATTAAACATGACGTCATTATTTCTCCGTGCCGCGCGGAGTTAGCTAACCTAACCTTTTTTTTTTTTTTTTTTACGGGGTGGGGAAATCCTCATGGACTACCTCCGCCTGGAGAAAGGCGGAGGGGCGTGCCGGATTCTTACCGGCTAAAACCACCACCCCGGTGTCTCCTCACACGTGCGCGCGGGGCCGCGGGAATCCAAATTCTTCCGCAGCCCCACACTAGTGCTGGCCCGGTGTGTCCGGGCCTCGTCTCCTGCACGGGGTAGTGAGGTGTTTAACTACCCCGTGCATCGCCTCAGAGGCGCGCGTCGACACCCGCGCGCGCCTCCACCTCGGGTCCATCGAATAGGGGGCGGGAACTTCCCCAAGTCCCTCGCCCCTGGACCTATTCATGGGGGCTGGAAAAGGGCGTTGTCCGCCCTTCTCCTGCGCCCGGTGCGCCTTCTGCGGCCGGGGAAGGGAGTCGAGATCTCCCTCTCCCGTTCCGCAGTTTCCTTCTGCGACATCACGTCCTCACAGAAGGACACCACTGCGTCCCACGACTCTGCGCTACCGACCATCCTCCGCACTAGGGCCGGCAGCGACAGATCGTCTCCCACTCGCATCAGTGACCCAAGTTCCTGTACCCCTACGGGACAGCAGCGTGTTCGCGATGCTAATAGCGTCTCAAACATCCAACGGACAGTAAAAACTATCTATGGGGGTGTACTGGGTGACACTTTCCCGACCGAGCAAGAAATGCCCAGTCGGTGAGAGGCCCCACGCAAACTATTAATCTAGCGCTGAAAGTTACGGTTGCCTATAGACTGCGACACCAGGGGCATTTAATACGCTGCCGTCTGCGTATGGTGACTGGAACCTGGTTCACTAATGCAGAACACAAGGTTATTATAGCGACATACTTAGAGACAAGAATGGTTGGTTAGACCACCTAGCTATGGTGGAGTTAGGTGATTGGTAGCTAGGGTGGTGGTTCCTGGGCGGAGAGAATTTGTGAAAAGTTAGTGATAACGACAGAAAGAAGATTATAAATAATAAAAAAACAAACCTCCATCAATATCTGTCCTGAAGAATAATAGAAAATTCACGAACAAATTCCTTATGAAGCCCATTTTACGAATTATATTCAATAAATTAATGTAATAATATTATTACATATAATAATAATAATGAGTGATAGGTTAACTTGGTATGGCCATATGCGAAGAGAGGAGCGTCATGTAACAAGGAGGATACTGGAAATGAGAGTGGTAGACCGAAGAAAAGATGGATGGATTGCGTAAAAGATGATATGATCAAAAAGGGCGTGAATGTTGAGATCACAGCTAATAGAGGCGAGAGGAAGGAGAGAACATGTTGTGCCCCCCCTCCCACATAGTTGGGATAAGGGCAGGAAGAAGAATATAAACAAATTATCGATATATGCAAATCAATTACATTATAACCGTTGTACGGAACGAATTTGCCACAGAGTATATGCTCTGAAATAGTAAGCTATCCCAAGAAGAAGAAGACAGTGTAAACTCTTTATAACGACACTCGACTTAACGACAAACTCCTTAAAACGTCGAATTTGCTTGTCTGGTTGGTTAAGGTTAAGCACACCGCAATAATAACTTTGTGTTGTGTTCCGCCATTAGTGACCCAAGTTCCTGTACCTTTATGGGACAGCAGCATGTTCGAGATGCCACTGGCGTTGCTAACATTGATAGGCGACGGTAACTACTACACTCTAAGCAGGCCTGTCTGCTGTTCTACAACATTAAAAAAAAGTGAAATACCATTCATCACTATATTTTTTGATTTAATTTTTTCTGGTATTCCACCAGCAAAAGGGACGGGAGCGGCTAGTTATATGTAGACCTCCTCGTTGGATGACCTCCATGACGTAACGGCTAACGTGAAACGCATGCAGTCACCAGTTCGATTCCCGTCTCGCTTTTTTTTTATTGCCGAAGGACAGCAGACAGGCTGACAGCCCGCTTAGAATATAGCAGTTACCATCGCCTATGGGTGTTTGCAACGCCGCCAGTGGCAACGCTGCTTTCGCATATGGATATAGGAACTTGGGTCACTAATGCCGGAACACAACACAAGGTTATTATGGCAGCATACTTATGACCATAGGTGGTCGCCATCCAGACGGACTTAGGGCCCTACCACGTAGCTAGGGTGGGTTTTTTTGTCGCCTCTTCTCTGCCTTCGCGTCTTTCTCCGCCTCTGTACGGATAAAATTGCTACTTTGGCACTATCTATTTATCGCGATAACGAGAATCGAACTGACGACCCCACAAGCTTGTCGCGCCACAATATATCCGACACATTTTAGAGCTTTTATATAAATAGATCACAAACACAATACATTTTTTTATTTCACTTCTTCTTATCCCACATTATACGGGGTCAGTCTCCTCCCAGTCCTCAGTCCCTCCACTCACCTGGTAGCTGTCATCTCAACATTCACACCCTCGCCATATCTTTTACGCAATCCATCTATTCTTTGGTCTACTCGTCCTGTATCCATCCACACTCATTACTATCATTCTCCTAGTTAATTTTTTAATTCACAAATAATTTTTGATTACGTGTATATATCGCGATGGTCACGACTTGACTGCAATTAACGGTATTTGTTTACTTAAGCTATTTATACACAAGGTGACGTCAAAGACTGACCAAATATTGATGTAAGGAAAGTTACGTTACTCGTGTAATCAACCACAAACAATAAAATGTGCAGAATATTACATATATACGAGCTCGTATAAAGGCGAGAAATTCAGCGCTATTTTTGGAGTGGAATTTTAAAGTGAAACTTTTATTCTATCGCCCCAAAATTTTTCGTCCATGTATCGCATGTTGCATTACCCCGGCGCATGGCAGCCAAAGCCAATATGACGGCGCCCTTAGCTCGCATCAACTGACCGTGTTTATATTCTCAATTATTCGTGCAAGTGTTCCGCGGTATTTCTGTGTTTTGATCTGTATATTAATTTAAATTTTTTTTTATTATTCACTTTATCTTGATGGAGATAGCTAGTGAGTTAACTAAACCGGTCAACAAGAGAAAAACCAAGAATAGTGCGAAAAGATCCGACGATTGCCTACAAACCGAAAAAAAGTTTCACTTGCATCGTGGTTTCATAAAACCACACAATATTAGTTTTTTTTTTGCAGTTCACTTAGAATTTAAGAGTTACCGTCGCCTATGGGTATTTGCAACTCATGGTGGTACTGGAAGGTGGTCACTAATGCCAGACATTACATACACAAGACATTAGATACACAACACAAGGTTATTACTGCATATTTATTTATAGGTATTTACTGCATATTTAAAATCCAGATATGGTTGCCAGACAAATAGATTTGGAGCCCTACCAACTAGCTTGGGTTATTTAGTCGCTTTTTACGATAGGCCGAACTCGACCGTAGGGGTTTGATCTTACCAACTTAGTTGGTAAGGGATAATAAGCCCTTGAACGGAGGAAATTCAATAAAATCAGAATATTTTGTGAGTTACAATGAATATTATATTATTTTAACTGCATTTATGGAATAATTAAACTAAATAGTAAAAATATTTCATAAAATAAGAATAAAGTTACTGATAAATTACTGAAAAAAATAATTTCACTTCTCTAAAGCGTGGGGTGGTTTGTACGATATTTCTAAACTAATTCTGCACTTCGGAATGGAACAAGTTTTTGAAGTGAAACTTCTTTAGAATCGTTGTGATTTCAAACCGGATGCAACGGAAAAACGACAGGTAAGAGACACAAATACAAAAATGTGTAGGATGAAGCCAGCAAAGAATGAGACAGAAATATGTATATTTCGGTCTCTCCTATAGTCGCCTGTAATTAGTGAGCCAGAGCGAGAGAGTAAATGTCGGTGTGTATTTAATACTTGCTTGTATTTTTGTCGATTTACTGAAGTTTCACTTCTATCGTGTGTGAATCGCACACATGTTTTTACTATCATAGCAATTGATATCGAGCATCTCACGCTTTTTAGACCAGTGACATTAATTTTCTCGGCGGTAATTTTATTCTTGTGTTATTTTAAACTATAATTTATTTGTTGTCAATTCCCAATCGGTTTATCCATGCAGGGGCGGAGAAAGAATACTAACCTTGACGGTCGGGGTCGGCCTGTCGTAAAAGCCGACAAAACAACCCACCCTAGCTACGTGGTAGGGCCTCAAGCACGTCCAGATGGCAAACACCTTTGTTCGTATGCCACCATAATAACCTTGTGTTGTGTTCCGGCACTAGTGACCCAAGTTCCTGTATCCTTATGGGACAGCACAGCGTGTTCGCGATGCCACTGGCGTTGCAAACTCTCATAGGCAACGGTAACTGCTAAATTCTAAGCGGGCCGTCAGCCTGTCAGCTGTCCTACAGCAATAAAAAAAATATTAATTTAACGCCATCTTCCAGCAGAAGGAAAAGAAAGCGATAATCCTGATAAGGACTATGGAGCATTGTTATTAAATTTATATATTATCATCGGGCCATGATAAGTGTGCAAAATTATGAATTATTTAATCGTTCAAAGTGGATAAAATTTTAGTCCGGTAATTCCGTTACATAGATACAAGCAGGTCAAGTTAATAAAGCTTCTTAAAAACAATATTTATCATGTATTATTATTTGGTATTTGATTTGCGAATTTCCCTTGTTTGCTTATCACTGTAATAATTTAATTGTGAGTAAAGTTGACGATGTAGTGCCGTGTTCTATATTCGTCTCATGTCTAGGTGTATATAATATGTATTTATTTACAAAAAAGTAAGTATATATGTAGTTTATCAGTTATCTAATACCCATAACAGAAGTGCTATGCGACTTAGTTTGGTACTAGATGACGCTGTGTAAATCGTCAGTTTCTGAAACTTGTTTTTTAAAATAATCTACCTGGTAGGCCAGTTGTATTGCAGTATTTAGAATTTATTTCTGAGCAATATATAATGCTTTGTAAATTATCTTTATTTTTTATTACTGTAGGACAACATACAAGCTGGATTAGAATTTAGCAGTAGCCGTCGCGGATGTTTGTAACGCTAGTGGCATCGCGAACACGCTGCTGTCATAAGGGTACAGAACCTTGGGTCACTAATACCGGAACACAACACAAAATAATTATGGCGGCATACTTAAAACCAAGGGCTTGAGGCACTACATGTAGCTAGGGTGGGTTGTTTTGTCACCTTTTACGACAGGCCGATCCCAGTCGTAGAGGTCAGTATTCTTTCTCCACCCCTGCACGGACAATTTTATTATTTATTCGAACAATACAATACAAATTTTCATTAACAATATAATTTGTCATTTATTGGCAAATGCCAATCACAAACAGTATTAATATTTTGCACACAGAGGATGCACTACATAAGCAGTATGTGTCGCCGGTAAAGGAAAACATCGTGAGGACGCCTGCGTACCAACATCACCCAAGGCCATTTCCTCTGGGAGGAGGCCCAAGCCAGGCGATGGGACGTCTTGAGATGTTAACATTTTTTGAAGTGATAACTTCTTAGGCAGATCCAATTTCGCGAAAGAGGTCACTCGTCGAATCCAACTCGGATGGGCAGCGTTCGGGAAGCTCCGTAAAATCTTTTCGTCCCAAATACCGCAGTGTCTCAAGACGAAGGTTTTTAACCAATGTGTGTTGTCAGTGATGACATACGGAACGCAGACATGGTCGCTAACTATGGGCCTCATGAGAAAGCTCATGGTCGCTCAGAGGGCAATGGAGAGGGTTATGCTCGGAGTTTCCCTGCGAGATCGAATCAGAAATGAGGAGATTCGCAGGAGAACCAAAGTAACCGACATAGCCCGGATGATTGCAAAACTGAAGTGGCAGTGGGCTGGGCACATAGCTCGAAGGACTGATGGCCGTTGGGGCAGAAAAGTCCTCGAATGGCGACCGCGTACCGGAAAACGCAATGTTGGTAGGCCCCCCACAAGATGGACCGATGATCTGGTCAAGATCGCCGGAATAGGTTGGATGAGGGCAGCGCAAGACCGATCATCATGGAGATCTTTGGGGGAGGCCTTTGTCCAGCAGTGGGCGTCTTCAGGCTGAAATGATGATGATGATGAACTTCTTATGGGAGAGTAAACCGCTTTGTTATGTAACGCGTTATGGCACCAGGCTCCTCCTTTCTCACTAACAGAAACTAACTGAACAGAAATACAGTTGAGTTTTTTTTTCTTTATAAAGAATCTACATTAGGGAATAATTTAATATAATTTTGAAACAGTTTTTGGAAAAATTGGAAATTCGTAAACTTTAGTTATTTTTGAATTATTTTTGGTTTTATTAATAAATAACCTTGCTTTACATAATCATATTAATATACATAAAATTTAAGTAGTAAACTGAGCTTTTCTCAAGTTAAATAATTTGTATATTAAATAGTTTAACTTAGATTAGTTTAAGCTATCACTTCTGCCGGGCGTCCCGAGACACACATTAATCAACCTAATCTAAAATTACCATTTCATTTGACTACCTGAAGTACGGTTATACAGTATTCTGAGATTCGAACCCACCTTAAATTAGTCTCCGAGTACGTCAATATACCATCAATATTACACCAATTTATTTTCAAGATTTCAATTGCAGTGTGAAGGGGTCTTTATTACAATACTCGTAAGTATATGAATCATGAAGTAATTAGACTCATTAGAAATTCTAATAAATTAGTAGTCTTTGTTTCTTTTTGTATTAAATAACGACTCGCATCGTTTATATGCCATTCTTAAAATCCCTTTATCATAAATAAGGTGCGTTGGGAAGCATTACTGTGAGTATTATATACTCGAGAGCAATGAATGCGGGTTACCTAAAGAAACCTATAAATCTTGGAAACTAAGAATGCTAGCTTAATAAAATAAAAAAAAAACTGCTGATCGCGCCTTAAAACAAAAATAGGAAACATGACATTTTGTAATATGACATTGGTAACTGTTCACATTCGACAATTACGCCACGAGAGCTTCTATATAGGAAATTCGCAGTGCCGCGCGTCTTCGAATGCACTTGGTCCTGCATAACGAAGTGTCCTGAGGAATTATTTCAAATGATACCTTCGTTCTCTTTCTATCACCGAACTGCTCGCCATTAGCTGGACGTTCTCACTATCCGGAGCCTCAACTGTCATGCACGCAAAAGTTCTACGGAACCTTTATTTCGCGCACAGTGAGGTTGTGGAATGAGCTTCCGGTTGAAGTTTGTCCGCCGCACTACGACATGGGGTATTTCTAGCCTAGCGTCGTAGACGTCGGTAACTGCTAAGTTTTAAGTGGACCGTCAGCCTATCTGCTGTTTCAGAGCAATAAAAAAACCACTATTGCACCCTGTCAAGTCTAAAGGGTAAACCATTGGGCCGAACTTCAGTTGCATATAGCCACTTAGGTACGCGTCAAATAGTTTTCGATTCAGTCATTAGCTTAGTTTTTTTTTAATTATTATTAAATAAATCATTAATGAATTAGGATTTTGGGGCAGATTTTTTAATGTCATTCAAAACGGTCTTTAATTATCTTTCAGACATGACTTATGTATCCAAAATGGCCCCCCCCCCTAGTACGTGACCTATTTAGTCGATTTTTCCCCCCTCCCTTTAGTGCAGAGGCGGAGAAGAAATACTAACCTCTGCGGCCGGGGTCCGTCTGTCGTAAAAGGCGACAGAACAACCCACCCTGGCTACGTGGTAGGGCCCCAAGCCCGTTTGGATGGCGACCACCTTTGGTCTTAAGTATGCCGCCATAATAACCTTGTGTAGTGTTCCGGCATTAGTGACCCAAGTTCCTGTACCCTTACGCGACAGCAGCGTGTTCGTGATGCCACTAGCGTTGCAAACACCCATAGGCGACGATAACTGCTTAATTCTAAGCGGGCTGTCAGCCTGTCTGCTGTCCTAGAGCAATAATAAAAATCCCCTCTAGCAACTTGTAGGTGACCATGTCGACGTGTCGAGAAGCATCTGAAGTAAGGCCTTCTCCTTCCTCTACTCTGTGAGAGATATAGCAGGAGTAAGCCACACAGACCAGAAACCCAGGTAGGGCCCCAAGCCCGTCTGGATGTCTTATGTATGCCGCCATAATAACCTTGTGTTGTGTTCCGGCGGCATTAGTGACCCAAGTTCCTGTACCCTTAGGGCGCGTTCCCACTTTGTCGTGACGACAGATAATCGTGTAGTTTTAAGTGTCGTGGCTTATATGTTTAAATGGAAGTGTTCACATATAGAACGACACGATTTACTGTCGTCTACGACATTTTTTGCAGTGACGACAGATTGTCATGACAGTGGGAACGGCTAACACGACAGTCGTAAAACGGTAAAAAATCGTTACGACTAAATCGTGACGGCAAATCTATCGTAGCCACGATAAAAATATCGTCTCGTCGTTTACACGTAGAGGTGACTGTAGATTTGTAACTTGCTAATGATGTGTAAACAACAAAGCGACTGCTGTGAAACGATAAAATGTCGTCGCGATCCAATGGGAACAGATAGATACGATAGTCGCTAAACGATAAAAAATTTTGACGACAAACAATCGTTATAATGGGAACAGCTAGAGACGACACTTGTCCAACGATAAATTAATCGTTACGACATAGTGGGAACGCGCCCTTATGCGACAGCAGCGTGTTCGCGATGCCACTGGCGTTGCAGACCCATAAGGCGACGGTAACTGCTAAATTCAAGTGGGTCGTCAGCCTGTCTGCTGTTCTACATAAATTAAAAAAAATAATGAGATGCCTGAAGCCTGTTTCAAGGAAAGGATAAGGTAAATAAAATAACAAATTTATTATAATTTATCCATAAATGCCTATATTTATTTATAATTTGTTGACATTATCTGTGGTGTCCGCGTTTTTTTTTATTTTAAATTCAATAAGAAATAAATTTACATTACAAGACTGTATAAACTTTATTCTTCGAGATTTTCTAAAAAAAAAACTAAGAATATATTGCGACAAAATAAAACCTTTTTGAACATTCATAAAGCTTAAATATGAGTGAGATCACATATTACAAAACCAATGTGTAAGACAAGAACATACTTATATATTTTTTAGCTTTTTGAATGTTCGATGGAAGCGCATTGAACCTGTTAGCGGGAAATAAAGTTTTGTTCAACTCATTAGTAACATCATCACATTTCAAGTAATAAAAGGAAAATGGTCTTTACTTTTTGATTTTATTTCGACAAAATATTTTATAACATATAATATATGAATGAAACAACTTCAACACAGAAAAAAAAAATTGAACGAATTTAAATATTTCATTAAACGACGAAAAATGTCGTCATTCCCATTGCAGTAACTTCATGTGTGACGAAATATTGCGTCATACTTGGTTAACATGTTAGAAACCCAGTAACTAGGACAAGTCCAAAACGTCCCACAGTTCGGCTCCTCATAGAGTAAACTGACGGTATACCAGCTTGTCCAAAATGGACGCCAATGATCACAGCGTGCGAATTTCCCCGCGATCATAAATCCAGTAACAAGTCCACCTTTTGATGTGAAACATCTATTGCAGCGGTTGAGATTGTCTGTTGGCGTGGCAACGTCGCCACGGTATAAAAGTCTCCATGGCAAAAATAGCAAAATTAATTATATTTTTATAATTAGAGTGAATTTTAATTTTTGTATTTAATAAATATTCTTGAAAAAATTCATATTATATTTTTCATTAAGCCATATTTATTTACTATCATAAACTATCTTTATATACATTTTTTATCGCTGAGGGACAGCAGACATGCTGACGGCGACTTTACAGTAAGCAGTTACCGTCCACTATGGATGTTTGCGACGCTAGGGGCAAACACGCTGCTGTCCCATATGGGTAAAGGACCCGGGTCACTAATGCCGGAACACAACATAAGGTTATTATAGCGACATACTTATAGATCAAGGGTGGCTGCCATCCAGACGGACTTGTGGTCCTACCACGGAGATGGGGTTGTTTTGTCGCCTTTTACGACAGGCCTCCCCCGGCCGCAGGGGTTAGTATTTTTATTCCGCCCCTGCACAGAAAAAGAAAATAATTTCGATATTTCACATGTGCCAGGCATCCTAGGACAGCTCAATTTTTTTTTCTATAACTTTCTGCATACACGTATCTCGTATATAGTTAGAAAGAGCGATATAATCATTTGTATTAGAAGCCTGTCATGCTGAAACACATGTAAGCTTGCAACGATATATCGGAAAACCGATAAGTATCGATATATTGACGCCTAAAAATATCGATATATATCGATACTTTTAAAAATTTTGCATTCCTAAATATAATTGCTAAACGTTTGATATACTCGTAACTAAAATTACATAAGAAATATTGATAAAATATCGATATATCAGATATTTTTTTAAATATTACATCCCTATTTACTGGATTTATGACCATAGACTATGGAGGATAGAGGGAAGAACTTTCTGTTTAAAAGAAAAGAAAAAAGTGTGCGTGCAGTTTACACACGACGGAAGTGAAACTTCACAAAGTAGCCTACAAGAGAACTTGATAGATATACGAGTATCAACAGTATTAGGATAATTATAAGGTATTATTTTAATGCTAATATTTTGCATAACATTTATATTAGTGTAATAAAAGCTACGAAAGACCGAACAAAGAGACGAAGATATAGGAAACACTGCTGTACACTGGTATTCTATCCCATTCTCTCGCATGCTGAATCCTATTTATCAATGTTTGTCTCTTTTTGGCGTCGCTTCAAATCACAACGGTGATATAGAAGTTTCACTTCATAAATGTCCGTTGGAATGCGTTAAATTACTGGCGCCACAATCGCATCAGTGTAATTTTTAGGTTAAATTTAAAAAATAATTTTCAACTATGATAATTGAGGTTTTCAGTATTAATCGCCAGATATTAAATTTTTAATTTAGTTAACTTGAATTCGTCTACAAGTGTAGCACCATGGCCGGATTTAGCGACAGCCCCGGGGTCTCCACAAAAGAGGGGCCCCCACAATAGGGACTTCGGAGACTAGTAAACATCTGTTCCTTTGATATTTTCTTTCGCTGTTTTACCTTTACCTATACTTGGGCCATTACAAACGTGCGAACTGAGTCATAAAACATTACGTTAAAGGAATGTGACATGCCGCGTAACTCGATATCGATAAAGGGATGCCACTCGGGTTCAGGTAGTCAGATCACGTGGTCGTTGATGTCTGGTACATGTAAATTGTAGGTTGTAGGTGTTTGTAAAAATTGTGTTATAATAGTTATCATTAGACAATCCTACGTGAACCATGGAAGCATTATTCGATAACTTAACTTTGTTAAATAACGTCACAACACTAGAAGTGTGAATGAGAGATCCGATATGCCTATAAGTGTGAACGAGAGGTCTGATAAAAATGATTTATGACTCAGTTCGCACGTTTGTAATGGCCCAAGTATATACATTACTTTGTGCAAATATTATTATATTGTTCTTAAATTTTAACAGAAATCATTGATCCATATTTGTTCACTCCAATCAGGCAATCAGTGAAATATCAAAATCTCAAATGGATCTGATAAGCCCCTGCAATTTACTAAAAATGAAAATGATAAAAAATAGGCTTCGAACCACGATGGGACAAAACCGTCGTCTATCCGAGCTTTCTCTGCTGAGCATTCAAAGCGATTTACTTCGGGAATTGGATTTCAGGGAAATCATCAACGATTTTTCAGCGAAAAATTATTTAATTATGTTTGTTAAATACTAAAAGAATCTACTTGTTTCTAAATTATTTATTGAAAAATTTGATTGAAAAAATTTGTTCATTTTATTTGGAAAATAATTTTGGGGCCAGGAGGCCTCCAAACCTCTAAATCCGGCCCTGAGCTGCACTAGCCGCCATTGTGGCAGATTTTTGAACTGTAATTTACTGTGTACACTATCAACTTGTCCCCCATATGAGATGGTACCCCTTACCACCCTAGAGTCTGTTGATTGTGTACAAAAATAACGTATTTTTTTAAGAACGTTGAAAAACCAGAGTATCCCTAGAAAATTACCCTGTAAAAATTTCAGTTTTTTTAAAACTGGAATTTTTTATTTGTTAACGTATCGAGATAAATATATATTCTAATAGTAAATTGAATGCTTGAGGATAATTTCCTAGCGATACTTCAATGTTCAAAGGATTATTTTTCCATGTTTTTAAAATGAATCGTTTTTTTTAAACTCGTCTTAACAAGGTGACAATGGAACTTATGACAGTTTTTTCTTTTACACACACTATAATTTTTTTAATTAAAAAATAAACACATTTGTCGCCAATTCACTCTTAGTTTCAATTAGATGACAATTAAAGCAGTGACGGACTTATTACATGTGCTAAAATTACGAACCCCTTTTTTTACAAATGCTTGATACGTGAGACCAGTACTCAGAATCCCCAGTTGATAAGGGGACGCATGTCGCTGGTATATTGAGACCCCCAGTGGTTCTTTACGTGCACCTAAGGTCCGGGCGGGACATTTTTATTGCTGTAGGACAGCAGACAGGCTGACGGCCCGCTTAGAATTTAGCAGTTACCGTCGCCTATGGGTGTTTGCAACGCCAGTGGCATCGCGAACACGTTGCTGTCCCATAAAGGTACAGGAACTTGGGTCACTAATGCCGGAACACAACACAGTTATTATGGCGGCATGTATTGTCACCTTTTACGACAGATCGACCCCTGCCGCAGGGGTTAGTATTCTTACTCCACCCCTGCACGGAGAACTAGGAAGAAGGATATTGTAGGTTCAGCTGACATAAAGTGCCTATACAACACAAATGACAGTCATTAATATAATACTTGTGCTATGGGTACTAAGCAACTCTTTATATTTAATACTTTTAATAAATAAATTAATATGATACATAAACAACTAGTCTCGGGTCGGGAATAGAGACCGTGACCTCCACAGGACTTTCTGTAACCGCTGAGCTACAGAGGTTAATAATAATCCTTACCGAATACCTCCAAACTTAACAGGGTAGTTATAGATTTATCTTTACGGGTTTTTAACAAATTTAAATTAATTTTAATAAATTACGTGGTAGGGCTTCAACCCCGTCTGGATGGCGACCACCTTTGGTCTTAAATATACCGCCATAATAACCTTGTGTTGTGTTCCGGCATTAGTGACCCAAATTCCTGTACCCTTATGGGACAGCAGCGTGTTCGCGATGCCACTGGCGTTGCAAACACCTATACGGTAACGATGGTAACTGCTAAATTCTAAGCGGGCCGTCAGCCTGTCTGCTGTCCTACAGCAATAAAAACTTTTTTTTTTAATTTAGCTTTAACCATTTTTGAGTGCTTTTGGTCATGATGCAGAACCAATTTGCACCTTCCCCCACCTCCCGCTCCACCCAACCCAGTATATATATTAACAATCTATATCGTCCCACGGCTGGGCTTGGTCCTACCCTAAAGGGAACGAACAATGTATCAGCCCCTTAACAGTGAGCAGTTACCGTCGCCTATGGATGTTTGCAACGTTAGGGGCACCGCGAACACGCTGCTGTCCCATACGGGTTCAGGAACCTGGGTCACTACTGCCGAAACATAAGGTTAATTATGACAGAATACTTAAGAACAAGGGTGGTTGCCAGCCAGACGGCTAGGATGGTTTCGTCGCCTTTACGGCAGGCCGACCCGGCCGCAGGGGTTAGTATTCTCACTCCGCCCCTGCTGCTGCCCCTTTTGTCTAGGTATTCAGCTTTCGATGTTTTCCTTTACTATGCACGGCAATAAACCTGTTTAGTCAGTGCATACCATATTTTTAAGAGGTAATTACTCTACGCACAGCCCGTTGCGTGGTAATAGGGGTTAGTGTGGGACTCCCCGTGCGACTACCTCCAGCCATAACGGCTATCGTCTGTACGCTTACGGAGAACACGGGTTCGATTCCCGTCTCTCGTCTGGATGTTTATGTATAGTATGTATTTATTTATAAATAAAAAAAATTAATGTAGTATATTATTATTACTAATCCATTAACAAACTATGGACTTTGTCCGAAATAAATGATTATTATTATTATATCAGTTGTCTATTACCCATAACACAAGTGCTATGCAACTTAGTTTGGAACTAGATGGCGTTGTGTGAAATGTCCCAATATATTTATTAAAAAAATGCGACCGTACGTCCCCTTCTCTAAGCTGAGAAACACGCGTCGCTGGTATACCCAATAAAACCCCGATGTTCCTTCGCGTGACTAAGTGCCCACGGGACGCGATGAACTAGTCAGGCCGCGGACCCGACTATTCAAAGCCGGGGTGTGGAAACTAAAATGGAGCTTCCACCATTTTTGTACAAAGGAAAACCCATTCAACACCTTAAAAACATCTAATTAAAATCGATTTCTCTTTGACCGAATAAAGGAACAATATAGCATCTCACTCACACACATTGATTTATATATGTCTCTATCACTCGTTACTCACTCGACAGTTACATACTAAATCCGTCACTGCTCGTAATAAAAAACATTTATAAATTATTTCCTAGATTTATCACTTTAATGATGTGATGCGTTAAATTTAACGCATCGTAACGCGTTACAATCGTCAGGTGCGAAATAACAAGTATTGTAACAAACAGTTTATATAATTAATATATATTATATATATACAGAATATGTTACTAATAATTTTCTCCGTGCAGAAGATGGAGTGAGAATACCGAACGCAGCGGTCAGGGGGTGACTTGTCTTATTGGCAACTACCCCTGGTCTTCTATTATTGCTGAGGAATAGGAGCGACAGGCTGACGGATGTTTGCGACGCCGCGTACGGAAATCTGAGTCACTAATGCCGGAACACAACACAAAGTTATTATAGCTGCATACTTAAGACCTTGGTCTTGGTCCCAAGTCCATCTCGGTCTCCGTCCGTCTGGATGGCAATATATAATACATGTACAATACATAATATATACCGCCATAATAACCTAATGTTCCCAGCATAAGTGTCTTATCTACGCAGACAGTGTGTTAGCGGTGTCCTTGGCGTTGCAAACATCCATAAGCGACGATAACTGCTTACTATTAAATGGGAAATCAGCCTATCTACTAGTAATACTATGTAAGTAAATACATATTAATCATAAAAGGTATCCGGATGGGAATTGAATTGAACATTCGCTGGCGTTCCGAATCGAAAAATCCACCGTGAGTGTTGTTAATATTAAAATAAATCTATAAACACTTTAAACACATTATTACACTAATACCACTTTTTGTTACAAATCAACACTTTATTTAGCGTTTTGTAACACGTTTTTTTTTTTACAATAACAGCGTGTTATTTCGCACTTTTGACAAATTACTCTATCACGCCAGCTGTAAACAGCATCATGCGCCAGCCATCAAGGCCTGTACAGAGGTAACATCTCCCCTTGCCGGTATTTAAGAAAGGAACCACCCCAAAACACTTACCCTTTTACCAAGTGTTAGGAAAAGTTCCCGATGAACCGCTTTTCTAGCGCTCTTCACAAACGATATTCAGCGATAACGGCACGTTATATTGCACTCAACGCGTTATTTCGCACAATCAGGCCGCTTGTTTCACACATCATTATTTACACTATTTGCGTGCACTTGAAACACGTTTTTTTACACTATATGCGCTTTACGCGCTTTAAAATTTACACTATAATGCGCTGACGCTGGCACGCGCGCTACGTCACGTCCGGTGTTTGTCGCTAGTATATGGGGGCGACGTCGCGCCCCCTCGGTCAGTGCGTCGGCGGGGGCGACTTGGCGGGGGACGCGGGGGGCGGGTTGCTCCATTCCACCTGCTCGCCCTCGTACTGGGTGTTCTCCAGCCGGGTGATGAGCCGCTCGTCCTCGTCGCCGAACTCACCGCCCATCAGCGACGGTTCGCCGACCACCATCACATCCTGGAATCGGAGACCACCGTATTGTAAATAAGTGAATATATTTACACAATTCACAAAGCGGCATCTAGTCCTAAGTTGCACTTGCGTTATCAGTATTGGACAACTGATAAACTACATTTTTTTTTATTGCTGTGGGTCAGCAGACAGGCTGACGGCCCGCTTAGAATTTAGCAGTTACCGTCGCCTATAGGTGTCTATAATGCCAGTGGCATCGCGAACACGCTGCTGTCCCACAAGGGTACAGGAACTTGGGTCACTAATACCGGAACACAAAACAAGGTTATTATGGCGGCATACTTAAGACCACATTAATTTGTTAATTTACCCTTTCATATGGTATTAATCTTTATTCAGTTAAATAAACTCTTTTTGCGTATGTTTAGACAATCGTACTTAAGTAGTAAACTCCAGTCGTGCGTCGGAGCTGACTCACACAGTTTTTTTTTTCTGCCGATTTAGCTAGTTATTAATAAGGAGACTGACCTGCGACGCGAGACTGAAGTTTGGACCGGGAGACCTCTTCTTGGTGGGGGGCGGAGGGGCGGCGTTGGCGCCCGCGCTGCCCTTGCGCTTGCGCCGCTTGCTCGCCGGCCGCTGCGACTCTAAATAAAAGACAATATTAAATAAATTAAACGTTGCTAAGAAACCTACAGGCACTTTTTATCCGTGCAGGGGCGGAGAAAGAATACTAACCTCTGTGGCCGGGATCGGCCTGTCGTAAAAAGCGACAAAACAACCCACCCTAGCTACGTGATAGAGCCTCAAGCCCGACTGGATGGCGACCACCTTTGGTCTTAAGTATGCCGCCATTAATAACCTTGAGTTGTGTTCCAACAATAGTGACCCAAGTTCACTTATGGGACAGCAGCGTGTTCGCGATGTCACTGGCGTTGCAAACACCCATAGCCTGTCTGCTGACCTACAGCAATAAAAAAAAAGGCAGACAGGCTGACGGTACACTTAACAGTAAGCAAAAAGTAGTAGTTACCGTCGCCTATCGATGTTTGCGACGCCAGGGGCGCCGTAACACACCGCTGTCCGCACAGGGGTGCTGGAACCTGGGTCACTAATGCCGGAACACAACACAAGGTTATTATGACGGCACATTTAGAGAGACGGGGCGATTGCCATCCAGACCTCTGCGTAGCTAGGGTTATTTTTCTTGTACGAAACGGTTCTCAAGAACGTTCTTGTTGCGTACTCTCAGAATCTGGAATGAGCTTCCGGCTGAGGTTTTCTCAGCGCGGTACGACGATATGGGGTTCTTCAGAAAAGGCGTTATAAAATCTCTTCGAGGCCGGCAGCGCGTTGGTAATGCCTCTGGTGTTGCAAACGTCCATAGGCGACGGTGACCACCTGCTAGCCTATATATAAAAAAGGCGTCCACATTTTCACTTTGTAAACATCGGACGCATTACATCAAATGGATGATTTTTTTTAAATGCGTCCACAGTATCAGCTGCGATCGAATTTGCCGACGCTACTTTCAATCGGATTTTTGTAGCGAGTGAGTGAGTAGCGAAGTGTTCGGTGGAATACGCAACATAATAATAATAATAAATATTTTGTGACAATTCACACAGCGTCATCTAGTCCCAAACTAAGTAGCACTTGTGTTATGGGCCCTAGACAACTGATATACTACTTATATACTTTTTTTTTGTAAATAAATACATATTATACATAAACACCCAGACGCGAGATAGGAATCGAACTCGTGACCTCCGCGAGCGTACCGACGTGCGTTATCCGTTACGCCACCGAGGTCGTCAATGGAAAGCGAGCGCGCGGTTTCCGTCTACTGATCAGCATTCTGTATGACGTCATCGGTACGCATCGCAAGTTGCCCCTCGGAGCATAGGCAACGGCATTGCCAATGGATTGATTCGTGCGATCCGTACGATGCGGATCAGAGGAAACATTTTTTTTATTGCTGTATTGAATTTAGCAGTTACCGTCGCCTATGGGTGTTTGCAACGTTAGTGGCATCGCGAACACGCTGCTGTCCCATAAGGGTACAGGAACTTGGGTCACTAATGCCAGAACACAACACAAAGTTATTAGAACGGCGTACTTAAGACCAGTGTTGTTGCCGTTTGATGCGATGTGTCCGATACTTGAGATGCGACAATGTGGACGCCTACCTTTTTACGGCAGGCCTCCGGCTGCAGGGGTCTCGGTGTTCTTACTGCACACCCGAACGGAGAGAAAATGAATAGATCCTAGATATAAAGGAGATGGAAGCCACTGTACACATATTTCGCTCCGAGTAAGGGCGAGATCAATGCAATGCAGTTGATAAGGAGACGCACGTCGCTGGAATACCCTCAAAAGACATCAGTTCTCTACTGTCCGATGT
Source organism: Malacosoma neustria (assembly GCA_963693495.1). Classification (NCBI taxonomy): domain Eukaryota; kingdom Metazoa; phylum Arthropoda; class Insecta; order Lepidoptera; family Lasiocampidae; genus Malacosoma; species Malacosoma neustria. The sequence continues at coordinate 5,737,966 of OY856401.1, forward strand.
CCAGGCGAACTGGGTTTCTGGTCTGTGTGGCTTACTCCTGCTATATCTCTCACAGAGTAGAGGAAGGAGAAGGCTTTACTTCAGATGCTTCTCAACACGTCGACATGGTCATCTACAAGTTGCTAGAGTGGATTTTTTTTATTGCTGTACGACAGCAGACAGGCTGACGGCCCGCTTAGAATTAAGCAGTTATCGTCGCCTATGGGTGTTTGCAACGCCAGTGGCATCGCGAACACGCTGCTGTCGCGTAAGGTTACCTACAGGAACTTGGGTCACTAATGCCGGAATACAACACAAGGTTATTATGGCGGCATACTTAAGACCAAAGGCTTGGGGCCCTATCACGTAGCTAGCTAGGGTGGTTGTTTTGTCGCCTTTTACGACAGGCCGACCCCGGCCGCAGAGGTTAGTGTTCTTTCCCCGCCTCTGCATGGATTTACCCACACTAGCATAACCTATGGAAATAGTAATCCAGATCTCACCAGGGGGAGCCACCATCCGCTGCCACTTCTGGAAGAGCGTTGTCTTGAGGCAGTCCCGCGGGGAGAGGGCGTACGCCTTGTGCCGGGACATGAGCTCCTGCATCGGCTCCAGGATCACGCACAGCTGCAACATTAAAAAAATTATTTATATACAATATATACATATATATATTCTTTGTGCACAAAGTGTAAAAAGCCACTGAGTTAACTTACAATTTTTTTTTAATATATCTTCAGTCTTCATGTCCGTGACATTGCGCATAAAATGCAGGAGTGTCGGCTCCGTTGGTACGGCCACATTTTACGGCAACCGGATGCTTACGTGGGAAACAAATGTCTGGCCATGCCGCCTTCGCCAGGCCCCGGCAGGAGGGGTTGACCCAAAAAGTGCTGGCTTGACGTCGTAAAGGGTGATATGCGTGCCAATGGGCTCACTACCAGGGATGCTGAAGACCGTGCGAAGTGGAGTGGAAAGAGTCGGAAAGCGGACCCCGGGCACCGAAACGGAAGTTTAGGTTGCAACCGGGATACAACGCTTAGATGATGATGACAGACAATACACACAGCGCCATCTAGTCTCAAAATAAGTAGCTTTTGTTAGGGGTACTAGAAAACTAATATAATACTGTATTATATTACTTTATTATTCACAAATAATTTATGAAAGACGCATGGGCGGAAAAATAATGACAAATACCATTAACAGATAGATAGCTAAAAAGTAGCCTAACTAATGTCATCATGATAGTGAAGTTTTAGCGGGCTTGAATCATAGTGGCCTATCTTATTTAGGCCAGTATGGCACTTCAAATTTAGATCACAGATTAAAAACCATAACAGTGATTATGCTGCCATCTAGTGAATTTTAGTTGTATCACTTTTAGGCCACCCTGGTACTATCAAAATGTTTAATTTTAACTGTAAGAAATCATAAACTCAATATTGTAAAAAACTTAGTTAGGCCACTATGGTTCTCATGGCCTTTTTTTTTTTTTTTTTTTGGTATCGGGTTGGAAAATCCTCATGGAGGCCCTCCGCCCTCGGGGAAGGGCGAAGGGGACTGTCAGACTCTTACTGACTAAAAACCAACCCGTGTTCCTCATGTACCCGTGTGTCGGAGGGGCGGGTATCGCCGAAGCATTCGTCGCCACCCCCCGACGGGTATTGGCCCGCCAGATGGTCAGGCGGGCCCCGTCACCCACTGCGGCCGTCACCCCGGCCGCAGGACTCCACTATGAGGCGCGCGCGGAACAACACGCCGCCGCCTCGAGGCCTGCCGCTGATCGGATGACAAGACGCCCCGAGTCTGCCGTCCGCAGGCCGCGCCCTACGGTGGCCGGAAGTCGGCCACCCTACGGCGCCCAGTGCGTCTGCTGCGAGACGGGAGAGAGGAGGCAGTTTCTCTCTCCCTTTCCGCCGCCTCCTTTGCGAGCATCACGGCCTCGCAAAAGGTGGCGACGGCACTCCACCCTGACTCGCTCCCGACCATGGTAGACACAACAGCCGGAAGCGAGAGGTTTCCCGCAGCTCCTACGGCCGCGACCAAATCTCGGCGCTGCTCGGCCCAAGCTGGGCACTCCGCCAACGTATGCAGCGCCGTATCGTCGCGGCAATCACCACAATGGTGGCACTGGGACGTCGGCTCCCGGCCTATGCGACACAGGTATTTCCCGAAACACCCGTGTCCGGTAAGCACCTGCGTCAGCCGGAAGCCGAGGGCGCCGTGGCTCCTATTGAGCCACTCCTCTAGGATGGGCCTTACCGCCGCTACGGCGGCGTGCCCCGCCGTGGGTTGCGCTAAGCGCGTCTGCCATTCCGCCACTAGGACCTGGCGGAGCTCTGCCCTGCGTGCCTCAATCTCTCTCTCTCAACTTGGTTGCTCATTCAATCGTGCAAATAATCATATGTTCCAAGGTTCGTACATTGACCTTTATTACCTAACTCCTCCTCGGTATTGTAAACGAGAAGAAATGTACCTTAAGTACGCGTACAAAGAGTCGAGACTGTGTTGCCCGCCGTGCGGGACACGTGTCAACACGTCTTCGTAAGAATGCGCTAGGGTTGTACCTATGATGATTATTGTAATAAAACGAATGTTGCGATTCAACCATATTTTTTATTATTCAATCAAATGTTTAAGTTTTATCCGTGCAGGGGCGCGGAAAGAATACTAACCTCTGTGGCCGGGGGCGGCCTGTCGTAAAAGGCGACAAAACAACCCACCCTAGCTACGTGGTAGGGTCTCAAGCCCATCTGGATGGCGACCACCTTTGGTCTTAAGTATGCCGCCATAATAACCTTGTGTTGTGTTCCGGCATTAGTGACCCAAGTTTTTTAGTGGGTACATCTTTCCCGGAGTCCCACCTATCCCTCGGTCATCCCGGGCCGGGGAACCCGTCAAGAGAGGTTTTTCCCTGAGACCAAAAAAAAGAAAATGGTGCTACCAGGCCGATTCATTAAGACGTTGTCAAAATTATTTAAAAATACTTTTTCTAAACGTTTCAGGTGGGACTTTTAGCCCACCATAAAAAGATGAATCTTTATTATAAGCTTTAAAATGAGTGTACAGTGTAGTTTCGTCAACATTCGGTTTCTACTGTAACAAATCATTGAAGCTAGTGAAGTTATGTTTTTTACTATGTACATTTATAAATAAATACCCTGATTTATTTTTTAGTTTGGCAGCCCTATGTCGGTTGCAGCGTAGCGGTGTGTGTGTGTGTGTGCGGGGAATTACGGCGTGCGAAATACGGCTGCCGCCGCTGCCGTAAATAATTAATTAATAATCAGTCGGCCGCGTGTTGTCGCGTTGGTGCATTGTGTTTACAGTTCGTTCTCTCGTGACGTCGACAGTGCAAAAATACGGAATACGGTAATCGTTGGGTCGGTCGTGGTGGTCCCGTCCCATGGCCGCCTCGATCACCGGATTTAACACCATTGGACTTTTATTTGTGGGGTGAAATTAAAAGACACGTGTATGTGGAAGAGGTCCAAAGCCTCGCGAACTTAAAAACTAAAATAGTGCGAGCGTTTGAAGATGTGCGTAATGACACTCTAGTGCTTAGAAAGGTAAAGGAAAATGTTCAAAAACGAGCTAGACTTTGCTTAGAGACAAACGGACTGCATTTTGAACATTTATTAAAATACGTGTAAAGCAGTAATGGTAAGTTAACCTCTAATTGATTTTTTACTAATTATTGTACATATCACTAAAGATTTAGGTAATTTTTTACTTATTACAAACGCGCCCTTTAACTGAAATTTTTGTATTTCGTATTTTTTGTACCGATGGAGAGGTAGGTCATTGACACTTGTCGACTGTAGGTGTCAAGTATAAATTGCGAGTTCTTGTGATAACTTTGTGATGCTGATTACTCAACATTTTTGTACTATGTGATACTAAACTAAAATACATGTTTCTCATAACTTTTACTAAAGATTCTTCTGTGTGAATTTGGACGGGTGAGGCAGTCACCCTGTATATATATATATATATATATATATATATATATATATATATATATATATATATATATATATATATATATATATATATATATATATATATATATATATATATATATATATATATATATATATATATATATATATATATATATATATATATATATATATATATATATATATATATATATATATATATATATATATATATATATATATATATATATATATATATATATATATATATATATATATATATATATATATATATATATATATATATATATATATATATATTATAGATGGGAATCAAACCTGAAAGTACCAGGCTGCCATAAAAGCAAAGAGCTCTCACCCTCAGATAGTTCAGTGTGGAATTCGTAATGCCCTGCCTCGTGATGTTCTTGGAGAGCTGGTCGAGGGACGCGTGGTCCGGCGGGTGGAACACCTGTCTCGGGATCAGCTCCCTGTGGCCGCGCACCGCCATGTGCCACGACTTGATCCTCATCAGGTCGTCGAAGGTGAACTCCAGGATCAGGCGGCCCTCCGTGCACACCTGCAAAGTAGACAACATATCGACGCTTGAAATGCGACATTGAGTGAACTCTCCAAGAAAGTGATTTGAAGTTCAAATAATAACTCCACCTAATTATACAGGGTGACTTTGACAAACCCGTCCAAATTTTTTTTTACGCACTAAACATCATTTAAGGTACCCATTTTTGCAAAAAAAATTGTATGTAAATTTTCACCATAAAATATTTCATATAGGATCATTAATTCAATCGTACAGAATAATCATATGGTGCAAACAGTGTACGTTAACCTGTTATTACCTGTCTCTGTCACACCCGCGTAAACGAGTAGTGCATATTCGCTCGCCCGGTGCAATGCCGCCGTCCTCGGCCTTTTACTAGGTCAGATGGAGAGGTCATTGACACTCTAGCGCCGTATTATGTAAATTGCGAGTTCTTTGAATGACTTTGTGATGCTGATTACTCAACATTTTTGTACTATGTGATACAAAACTAAAATACATGTTTCTCATAACTTTTACTAAAGATTCTTCTGTGTGAATTTGGACGGGTTTGTCAGTCACCCTGTATATGTATGTATGTAACACATTGATCAAAAAGTTTCCGGACTAAGTAAGAAAAACACAAAGTTTTCGCAAAATTCGTTTTCATTCGTCGAGATAATTTCCATCGAAGGCGATTACAATCGGCTCAACGCTTCTCTAACTTCTCGATACCATGTTTATAGAACGCTTGATCTTTGCTCGCAAAATAGGCTTCAGTTTCGGCAATGACTTCCTCGTTAGTGCTATAAGGGTACAGGAACTTGGGTCACTAATACCGGAACACAACACTAAATTATTATGGCGGCATACTTAAGACCAAAGGTGTTCGCCATCCAGACGCGCTTGAGGCCCTACCACCACGTGGCTAGGGTAGGTTGTTTTGTCGCATTTTACGACAGACCAACCCCGGCCGCAGAGGTCAGTTTTCGTCCGCTCCTACACGGATAAAAACACACGGACGGCTTTTGGCGCCACGCGGCAACTAACGACAAAAATCAGCCAATTTTTTAACCGACGAAAAAAATGGAAGAGGTTCTCAAGTCGACGCGTATATAGTATATTTTTTTATGTATGACCACGCATAACGTTTTACAAAGTAGTCCGATTTAAAAAATCTTTTTTTTATAGGAAAGGGTTATACCCCAAAGTTGGTCCCATATAAATTTGGGAAAAAATCCAACCCTAAGGGTACGAAAACAGAGAATGATTGTTCACTCACTGATTATATCTATGACCACGCATAACTTTTGACAGAATTGATTTATTTAAGCATGTAGTAATTAGTAGATTATAGCCACAAAAAATTAAAAGCTAAAATAAAAACTTTTTAACAAAAAAATTAAACCGCCGGAAAAACTGAAAAGCAATAAATAATAAACCTTCTTTTTATTAACCTTAATAACTAAGTTCTTAAACTAATGTAAGTATACCTAAATAATTTTGAGTCGGCGCCAAACAAGCAAATTAATTAATTACGTAAAGCGTGATGTGCGGCAGCGGCGCAGCGTGACACGCCCCTTCGCCGGAAAATGCCGAGCGTTTACGAAGTTAATGTCAGCGAGATAGCAACCCGAACTAGCACACACGTGAGGGCACTGACGCCGACTCAAAATTGCTTAGGTATACTTACATTAGTTTAAGAACTTAGTTTTTAAGGTTAATAAAAAGGAGGTTTATTATTTTATGCTTTTCAGTTTTTTCGGCAGTTTAATTTTTTTTGTTAAAAAGCGTTATTATCTCTATTTGCAATAAATAAGTAAAAACCGTATTTATGAATTACTGCGTCAAAATTGTGAGGGGGGGGGGGCTTCTCATATGCTGATGAACACCTAGCGGGGGGATAAAAATAGATCACGTGGTACGTTCCTCCCCATTTCAGTTTCGTTATATCGAGGTCGCATTGTATTTAACACAGGATATTACGTCATAGAGGTTGTGTTCTTACCATACCATGTGTTTGTTTGGCTTGTTTAGGTTTTTACGGGAGCGACTGCCGTCTGACCTCCCAACCCCTAGAGGAAAACCGAGAGGTGCACTTCCTTTGCCGCATGCAAGCTGGCAAAGGAGTAGTCCATCAGTCGCTTTTTACGACTCCCTTGGAATGACCTGGGGTGACCCTATTCTTTTCACTGGCCGGGGTCACACGGCAAACGTCATAGAGGTTGTAATTAATAAAATTAGTCTACCTTGGTTAACATCGGTTTCCCATGATGCGTGACCATGGTACAGTTGTCACAGTCGAGGGTGATGCTTGTGTTGTGGAAGGACTCCTTCGGCTGCCTCATGGTGTAGTACAACTCCGACACTCCGCCCTCGTATATGCTACGGAAGTAGCGAGGGATCAATGTCCTCCCTATCGCTGGAATCATACAGAGCAGATATAAGAACGAGGTAAATAATGGTCTACCGGAAAGTTCTGTCCGTTTCTATTACAAGTTTCGACACGTAAGCACAAGTTTATTTGGTGCATGTTCGGTTTTATATTTTTATCGCTTAATGTATACACCACTGACGTAGTAAATTGACTGTAATATAGTTAATTCACATTAGTCTTGTGTAAAACGATAGTGTAACCAGGGCTACCTACTGATAAAATTCGTCTACGCCACTGTACGAATGTCAACAAAAGAGAAATGCTACAGAAGTATGTAGAAATTTATTGAAATTGTTTGGTGAAGGTACAGGTTTCTGATAGAACATGCAGATGATGGTACAAAAAATTTTTAAACAGGTGATTTCAAACTTTCTGATAAGCCACGTTCTGGGCGACCATCTTTGATCGACGACTATGTTTTTAAGGCGATGTTGGAGCAAGATACTTTTCTGACAACATCGGAGATAGCAGAAAGGCTTAGTTCAGCTCAGCAAACCATTTCGCACCATATTCGGAAGATAGGATTGGTGTGGAAATATTCAAAATGGGTGCCGCATGAATTTTCTTTTATTGCAAAAACGGACAGAACTTTCCGGTAGACCTATATAAAAGTATCAGGAGTATTAGGATAATTATTATTATAAGGTTAATTGTTCTTGTAATATTTGCATACAGGGTATTTGAAATCCCGCCTCCTGATTTTTGTAACCTACCCTCACTCTCGATGAGGTAAATGGTAAAAGCGAGGGTGGGACGAAAATAATATAAGTAGTAACGGATGAGCTTCTAAACATGCGGGACGGTCGACGTTCGACCTCCCTGATGGTTACTCCAAACTCTCATTGGCCGTGCCATAAATGAGGCAGGGAGAGTTAACATCTCCTATGCTTTTTAACTTGTATATAAATGGATTAGTCGAGGCGCTCAGTGGCACCAGAGAGGGATGCTATATTGATGGGGTATGCCTTAACAATAGCTATGCCGATGACATGGTGCTGTTGAGTGCCTCGGCATGCGACCTTAAGAAGCTACCAACAGTATGTTGTACACATGGGCTAGTATATAATACTAAGAAAAGTGAACTCATTATCTTTGAAGCTAGTGGTGGATCTCCACCCAGCAGCTGTCCTATCACTTTGAATGAAGCACCACTGAAAAGGGTATTTAAGTTCAAATATCTCGGGCATATACTCTCTGCTGACCTCAGGGATGATGAAGACATTGAGCGAGAGCGAAGGGCGTTGTCGATAAGGGCCAATATGATAGCTCAAAGATTTTCTCGATGCTCATTAGGAGTGAAAATAACTTTATTCAGAGCCTATTGTTTGTCATTCTACATATGCAGTCTGTGGGCTGATTATTCGCTCAGATCGTACAACGCCCTTCGCGTCCAATATAACAACACGTTCAGGGTGTTGTTGCGGTTGCCTCGCTCCTGTAGCGCATCGGGCATGTTTGCGGACGCGCATGTACTGTTATTACGCTACGATGCGCAAGCGAGCCATGTCCCTGGTGCGGCGCGTGCGGGCCAGCACCAACGGCATCCTGAAAATGTTTGCTTGCAGACTTGATGTAGCCTACATTAACCGTTGCTGCAGGTTGCACAATCCATTTGCATATTTTTTTTTTTTGGTCTCGGGGAAAAACCTCTCTTGACGGGTTCCCCCGGCCCGGGGGGACCGAGGGATATGTGGGACTCCGGGATTTTTCCGACTACCCACTAAAAAACCCCGCTGTTCTCCTATCGCCTACGCCCGGGCCCACGGATATATGGCCTGCCGATCTCGTGGCCCGGGCCGGCGCCGGCCCGCCCTTTGTCTTGAGGCGGGCCCCTTCTAAAGTGTTGGCGCCAGGGGGTCAGGGTTTCGTCCCCCCGGCGCTCTCCTAACAACTCTAGGAGTTGAGGGGGCCGCGGAACAGCACGCAGCCCTCACCCTCGCGGCAATAGTGCGGGCGGCGGGTCCTCCCCCGAGGGGCCGCCCGCGGCCGTTTTTTACGGCGGCCGGAGGTCGTTACTGGCCCTCCGGCGCCGCCGGCGTGGCCTGCGTTGGCGGGAGGGGAGTGTGGTGGTCGACTCCCGCTCTCGCTCCGCCGCCTCCTTTGCGGACATGACTGCCTCGCAGAAGGTGGCGACGGCCGTCCATCCAGGATCGCCCCCGACCATGGATAGAACCAGGGCCGGGAGCGACAGGTCCACGCCGATTTGGGCGACGAGGGCGCGGCGCTCCTCGCGCCACGCAGGGCACACGGCGACAGTGTGGTTCACCGTGTCCTCCTCGTCGCCCGCGCCACAGTGGTGGCACCCTGACGTCATCTCCCGCCCTATGCGACACAGGTACCTCCCGAAGCAACCGTGCCCCGAGAGGACCTGCGTCAGGCGGAAGGTCAGGGCGCCGTGGCGCCTTTCCAACCATTCAGCCAGGACGGGCCTCACCGCTTCGATGGTGGCGAGGCCCGCGCTGGGGTGCGCGAGGCGCTCCTTCCACTCCACCATGAGCACCTCGTCGCGCAGCTCCGCGCGCTTCACCTCAGTTTCGCGAGGCGTGGGGCGAGAGCCACGCTCGGCCGCGCCCCGGCGCCACTGGTACAACAGCGCCAGGACCCGGGCCTCGAGGTCCCATGGTGGGGATCCGGCCAGCAGGGAGGCCGCTTCGAAGGACACCGTGCGGTATCCTCTTATCGCCCTGACGGCCAGGACGCGCTGCGACCTGCGAAGCAGCGCCGTCGTTTTGGCCGTCAGGCGATCCGCCCAGATCGGGGCCCCGTAAAGGGCCATCGACCGCACGGTTCCCTCAAAGAGCCTGCGGCACACTGCGCCCGGCCCGCCGATATTCGGCAGCAGAGGGGAGAGTCCCGCCGCCGCCCGAACTAGCCTCGGCGCCAGGCGCTCGAAGTGTGCCGCGAAGTCCCATCGCCCGTCGAGCGCCAGTCCAAGATAATTCATGGACGGCCCGACGGCGATGTGGACGCCTCCTACCGTTATGCGCAGGCCCGGTGGCGGCCTCTGACGGGGCCCGTAAAATATCACGGCCTCCGTCTTGTTCAAGGCCACCTCCAGGCCTAGTCGCCGGATTCTTGCCACTGTGTGCGCCACCCCAGCCGTGCGCAGAAGGCACGCCTGGCGGGGGTTCCTCCCGCGCGCTGTGACGAGCGTGTCGTCGGCGTAACAGATGACGCCGACGCCGGGGAGGAGTGCCCCCCTCAGGACCCAGTCGTATGCGATGTTCCACAGCAGGGGGCCCAGGACCGACCCCTGTGGAACACCGCACACGACGTCTCGCCGACTTTGCCCACCCTGGACCGGATAGACGACGGCACGATCACTCAAATATGCCCCAACTATGCGACGGAGGTAGGGAGGCACCCGATGGTACTTGAGCGCCTCCCGCACGCAGCTCCACGGCAGGGTTGTTCGACAAATAAATAAATTATTATTATTATAAAATTGTGTGTTCAGCGCATGACATTTCGCCGGTGCCGTGCAACAGTTCCTCCGCGACCTGAACCGAACCGGGAAGGGGTGGAATCAAGGTCAGTGTGAATTTCTTTGCCCACTGCAAGGTATGGCGTCTCTAACCACCGCTCCTCTCCCCTCCTCTCACATACAGTCCACTGCTCTCGAGCTATCCTTCTCATTTCTGTACAGTGCAATACCAGTCCGTGACCGGCATCGTAAAATGATTAAAAATTATTTGCTAAACTAACCGTTCCCGCCCGATTAACTGGTCGAATAAAGCCTGGAATACACATGCTACTTAGTAGCACATGAGCATGCTAGTTTCGAGCTAATGCTACTTAATAGCATACAATTAGCAAGTGTATACGAAAAGAGCATGCTTGTGTACAAGCACGCTACTAAAACGCAAGCCGTTCTATTTTTCGTGCTAGTTAGCCACACGGTGTGAGGCGCGGGTGAGAAAGGGGCGGCTCCAAAGAAAGTCTGAACGTGTATTCTATGCGTGCATGCTACTTGATTTGTTTATCACGATGGCTCGATGACAAAACTTTAAATTTTATATTTCATTACCGAAATTATGAATGTTTATGGAATGTACGCTCAAGTTTATATTTATGAAAGTAATAATATAACTGATTTTAATTAATTCCGCAAAGAAACGTCCATTTTGTATGCTGAATATGAGCACGTGTATCTCACACGTGCTAGAAAGAAGCATGCTAGCAATAAGTATGCTTCTGAGGTATGTGCTCTCATGAGCATATGTACACACTTGGAAAGCATGCTATAAATGAGCATACTACCTAATAGCAAACAAGAATGCTTTTCTAGTAGCATGTGTATACCAGGCCTAACAGAGAAAAGTAAATCGAAAAAATATGGGAAGTATTCGTACGCATGCGCGCCACACCGCTTGCCCCACTTTACGGAGAGAGAGAGTGGAAGGAGAGAGCATGTTATGCCAACCCCACATAATTTGGGATAAGGGCAGGAAGAAGATGTAGACAGGAGACTGTCTTCTGGTGAACATATGTAATGAAACGGTCCAGGCTGACGCAAGAAACTAAACCTTGAGTAGAGATCATTAAGAGATGGGTTTTTAAACGTAGAGTAGGACTCTCCAGGCCAATGGGCTGACCTGCAGAAGGTGGATTGCAGAGGCAAGAAACCGGGATTTAGAAAGAAAGAAAAAATGTTTATTTAGAGCACAAAATAAGTAAATAATAACATGTTAAATAAAATCTCATTACAGATATAAGTGCCCTAAAAGGTCTTCTGCTCAGCATAGTTGGTTATAAGAAACCAACGCTGGTCTTCCGCAGAGGCCTTCAAGAATGACATGACTCATTGAGAAATGGAATATTTTATTGCTGCAGTTCACAACAAATGAACAATACATATTATATAACTACGAAAACATACAATTTGTTATTCATAGACAACATATGCCCATTCACAGTAAATATACCGTATACCTGAACTCCTCACATAACCTCATCCAGTCCCAACGTCAGCAGCAGCACGGCACCCTTACCGCGGGCACCAGACAACCGATACACTACACATACATTTCTTTTGTAAACAAACACAAACCTTATCTGGATTGGGTTTATAATTTTTAGTTAGTGTTTAGTTGGGTTTATAAATTTATTTAGTATAAATGGGCTACCAGCAGTGGACTGATTGACAGCAAATACTTACTGTATCTCTTAGGTCCATCTTCTAAACAGAAAGTGAGTGTGAGCGTCGCGTCATCTTCGAAAAACTCCGTCGCGAACGCGTCCCACCACAGGTTGTCAGAGTCCTGGAACATTTTTCATTGATTTGTTTAACTTCTTTACATATCAGCATAATTATCAGATCTACTCGTTGGTACTAGCAATTAAACCTGCACCGATCAACGCATTGTTAGCCATCCTTTGGACAAACTTGGCGGATATACCGTCTGTCCCCTTCAGGAGGCACGAGCTGTTCAAGTAGCTATCGCGACGATCTTTGGTATTAAGTATGCCGCCATAATAACTTTGTGTTGTGTTCCGGCATCAGTGATCCAAGTTCTTGTGCCCTTATGGGACAGCAGAGTGTTCGCGATGCTACTACCGTTGCAAACACCCATAGGCGACGGTAACTGCTAAATTCTAAGCGGGCCGTCAGCCTGTCTGCTGTTCTATAGCAATAAAAAAATTATCGATTGCACCCCGAGGTACTTCACGAGACTAAGGTTAGGTATTGGACATTCCGCCATATGGCACGCTATAGTGCGCCGCCCCTTGAGAAAGGGCCGTAGCCCGCGCACACACGACCGAGAGGAGCGCGCGGGTGTTCCGCGCGCCCAGCTCACCCCTGCGTGAGGAAACGATGGCGGCGCTCATCACTGAACACGAAGTGCTTATAAAAATCGTTGTTTCTTAAAACTGTAATAACTTTGTGTTGAATGAAGGTATCGCAAATTATTTTTCGTTAAGGGCCTAGTGTCTGAATGCTATTCGGTAGTTCTGTCGTAATGCGCGCACAACTGCAGACCTCGATCATTTTATTTATATAGAAGATAAACACCCAGATACAGAACGAGAAACGAACTCATTACCGTTGCAGTTATAAAATAATGATCAAAGCTGTGATATTCACCTCTGTCCTCTGCTGTAGCCGTTTGTTGAGCTCGTAGACTCTGTAGTCAGGCTGGCCGAAGTAAGGCGCGTGCCGCCTGAAAACAATAAAAAAATACAATTTTAATTCTACAATTATAGATAGATAGATAGATAGATAACGCTTTATTTATCACCAAAATTACAAATTACAGCACAAGTATACAATAAATTGACGGTGAAAAATCGGCGGCCTTATCGCTTACAGCGATCTCTTCCAGGCAACCGTACTCAAAAGGAATTTGGATAAAATATCTGGCGAGAAGATGGCGCTATAAATATAGGAATATAGATATAATAATAAATTATATTTTAAAAACTATTTTTATCACATACATACAATCACAGTAAATTATCTTTAAATCAATAAATTGTTAATAAATACCATCACCACGATATATAGTATATAAAAATATTTTGTTGAATTTATCGAACCAATATGGCTGCCGTTTCCGTTGCTAGGCAACGGAAAACGTTTTAAAATCTATTTACATTACAATTTATACTCTATTCAAATGTATTACAGTTCATTTTGGATTATGGAGATTTTATAATTTAAAAATGTTGACTAGCTAACTTCAGGGTGTCGGTTTTTTGTGACGGAGTGCGCGCGCATCGTAAAAATTTACTCTCATCATTTTTCCCTAACGCGCCAAATGAAGTATAACTTCAAAAATTTGTATCGTCTATAAAGTTATCTCACAGGTTCCATGCGTCGGAAGGAGGTCGTCTAGGCCGCCGAGAAAGGGAGGACATGGTAACGCCAGCCATTCGCAGACGGAGACCGAACAGGGGGGTGGACGTAGTTACGCACAACGTGTCCGCCCTAGGAGTGACTGTTGGTGATGTTTTGGTCGCCAACCGGGAGGGCCTGCAGGCAGGAGTGAGTGGGGGAATGTCTCTCCACGACTGGGTGTTTGTAACGCCAGTGGCATCGCGAACACGCTGCTGTCCCATAAGAGTACAGGAACTCGGGTCACTAATGCCGGAACACAAGGTTATTATGGCGGCATACTTAAGACCAAAGGTGGTCGCCATCCAGACGGGCTTTGAGGCCCTACCACGTAGCTAGGGTGGGTTGTTTTGTCGCCTTTTACGACAGGCCGACCCCGGCCGCAGAGGTTAGTATTCTTTCTCCGCCCCTGCACGGATAAAGGTGTAAAGCATAAAGTGTGAGGGGCGAACTTAAATAATATTTAATATATTTATTATTTTAAAATTCCAGCATTGGTAGAAGAGGAGTTATAAAAATAGCTTCAGCTCCTAAACCGACTCTGGTGCAGGAGCGGAGTAAGAATGCTGACCCTTGCTGCCGGTGATGGTCTGTCGTAAAAGGCGACAAAACAACCCTAGCTACGTGACGCTCAAGCCTGTCCGTACCCCTGCCCTGGTCTAAATATGCCGCCATAATAACCTTGAATTCCAGCATAAGTGACCTAGATTCCAGTTCCCATATGCGAACAGCAGCGTATTGCTAATAATAGTGCCTCTGGGGTCGCATACATAGGCGACGGTAACTGCTAACTATTAAGTAGGCCGTCAGCCTGTCTTCTATTTCAGCAATAAAAGAATTCCAGTGACACTGCGTGACGTAGACAAGACTAGAGTTCTCATGCCAATTAGATGCGTGACGTCATACCTTGAACGAACCGGAAATTTGCTAATAAATGCATTATAATTGGATATTTCCGGTTTGTGTCTATTGTTCGGACGGAGAGGGTATAGCTCTGCATTGTTATTTTTTAAATATTAACTCTTTTATTGTCTTGTCTTATTTATTGTTGTGGAACAGCAGGCAGCCTGACAGACCGCTTAATAGTAAGCTATTATCGTCGCCTATGGATGTTTGCGACACTAGAAGCATAACAAACACACTGCTGTCACACGGGGGTTCCAGGAACCAGGGTCACTAATGTCTGAACACAAGATTATTATGGCGGCATACTTATAGACCCAGTGTGGTTGCTATCCAGTTGGACTTGTGGCTCTACCACGTAGCTGGGGTTGTTTTGTCACCTTTAGGATACTTAAACGGAGAAAACATAGAATCTAGGAATTGTTAATACTTGAGGAATTGGAACAGGCTTCTTGAAAGTTGGTTCTGTCAATGATAACGTTACCAGGAGAGCATAACACTAAATGAAGTTTACAATTGAATAATACCAACAGCCCATAAACTTCCCGCAGATAACGGAGAGTTTATCCAAGCGAACTGGCGGATTCCATATATTCAGGTATACCAGTTATTTTCTTCAGTTTTCCTTTACCGTTTGTATGGTCATTGTAGGATGAACCCGGGACCTCTAGATTGGTCCTAGTCTCTCTTTTTATCCGTGCAGGGGCGGACAAAGAATACTGACCTCTGCGGCCGTAGTCGGCCTGTCGTAAAAGGCGACAAAACAACCCACCCTCGCTACGTGGTAGGGCTCTGAGCCCGTCTGGATGGCGATCGCCTTTGGTCTTAAGTATGCCGCCGTAATAACTTTGTGTTGTGTTCCGGCATTAGTGACCCAAGTTCCTGTACCCATATCACACGGACGAACAGCGTGTTCGCGACATACTTAACACCAAAGGTGGTCGCCATCCAGAGGCTTGGCCTTTTACGACAGGCCGACCCCGGCCGCAGAGGTCAGTATTCCGTCGTTCCCTTTAAACGCAGGCCCGATTAGCAATATATTGGAACAATTCACACAGCGCCATCTAGTTGCGAGACGGGAATCGAATCCGTGACCTCCGCAAGCGTACCAAGTGCCGTTACGCCACGAAGGTCGTATTCCACCTTCATATCCTATTATCAGCCAGCCCTTATCCTATGAGCTCTTTTTAATATTTAGGTCACTTCGTGTTACTAGGAGGACATAATACTGTAGGGGTTAATATAATTCCATAGTTGCGGACGATTTATTTAATATAAAAAAAAAACAGAACTTAATTACGCTCACCCCTATTTCACCCTTTTTTTTTGTCTCGGGGAAAAACCCTCTCTTGACGGGTTCCCCCGGCCCGGGGGGACCGAGGGATATGTGGGACTCCGGGATTTTTCCGACTACCCACTAAAAACCCCGCTGTTCTCCTATCGCCTACGCCCGGGCCCACGGATATATGGCCTGCCGATCTCGTGGCCCTTTGTCTTGATGCGGGCCCCTTCTAAAGTGTTAGCGCCAGGGGGTCAGGGTTTCGTCCCCCCGGCGCTCTCCTAACAACTCTAGGAGTTGAGGGGGGCCGCGGAACAGCACGCAGCCCTCACCCTCGCGGTAATAGTGCGGGCGGCGGGTCCTCCCCCGAGGGGCCGCCCACGGCCGCTTTTTGCGGCGGCCGGAGGTCGTTACTGGCCCTCCGGCGCCGCCGGCGTGGCCTGCGTTGGCGGGAGGGGAGTGTGGTGGTTGACTCCCGCTCCCGCTCCGCCGCCTCCTTTGCGGACATGACTGCCTCGCAGAAGGAGGCGACGGCCGTCCATCCAGGATCGCCCCCGACCATGGACAGAACCAGGGCCGGGAGCGACAGGTCCACGCCGATTTGGGCGACGAGGGCGCGGCGCTTCTCGCGCCACGCAGGGCACACGGCGACAGTGTGGTTCACCGTGTCCTCCTCGTCGCCCGCGCCACAGTGGTGGCACCCTGACGTCATCTCCCGCCCTATGCGACACATGTACCTCCCGAAGCAACCATGCCCCGAGAGGACCTGCGTCAGACGGAAGGTCAGGGCGCCGTGGCGCCTTTCCAACCATTCAGCCAGGACGGGCCTCACCGCTTCGATGGTGGCGAGGCCCGCGCTGGGGTGCGCGAGGCGCTCCTTCCACTCCACCATGAGCACCTCGTCGCGCAGCTCCGCGCGCCTCATCCCAGTTTCGTGAGGCGTGGGGCGAGAGCCACGCTCGGCCGCGCCCCGGCGCCACTGGTATAAACAGCGCCAGGACGCGGGCCTCGAGGTCCCATGGTGGGGATCCGGCCAGCAGGGAGGCCGCTTCGAAGGACACCCCTATTTCACCCCCGTTAAGAAAAAGTAACCTATCTCATTCTCTAAGATCCAATCTATCTCTATACCGGAATTCATCAAAATTTGTTTAGCGGTTTAGCCGTGAAAACATGACAGATAGAATTAGTTTCACATTTGTAAATATTGGTATGGATGGATATAAAAATTTGTAATTATACGTAAAAGAAAGGAGAAAAGAAAGAAATATTTTATAAGACGTCACCGTTTTATGGTTACCAGGAGGGCATAACGCCTGAGGAGCTTTACCTGAAGTACGGCTCTGGCATGGGATGGTACATGGGCGGCGGCGGCGCGTACTCATACTGGACGTGCGCCGGGTGCGCGGGGTGAGGGGGGTGCGGCGAGACATGGTGACCGTACTCGCGGTACTCGCCCTCGCCGCCGAGCGAGCCCAGCGCCACCGGCATATAGGCCACCTTGGTCACCGCGCCATCTATCTTCTCATATAAACTTGGCTGATATCCTTTTTTGTACTCCTGGTACTGTTCGAACACTTTTTCATCCACTCACTGTTTTTATTTTATTTAATTCATTCACTTTGGTAATCTCCTTACTTTTTTGAACTCCTGGTATATATACTTTTTATTGCACTTTATAAAAAAAAATATTTATTACACTTATATTTTTCTAAGCTTTGGACACTTTGGTTTTGAAGTCAAACTACAATGTATAACGTATTTGTTTAAAAAAATTGATAATAATTTCAGAACGTAAGTATTATAATATCACTGCACAAAGTAAATAACCGTTTATTCAAAACGAATGTTTTAAAATCAAATGCACTTCGTTTAACATCGGACCGACGACAACCGTTATTGCAACAGTTTGTGGATAAAAATTTAGAAAGCACGTAAACCGATTACCGTCATAGTACTGTCGAACGCTTCACGGACTGATAAAAAACCTCATTCGAATTTTTCGCGCGAGAACTACTTCGTACAGTGTTGCCAGATAAAAAATTACAAAGTACTGTGACAGCTGACTGTAATTGCCGAGTTTTAATTTTATTCTCAAATTACAGTGTATATTACCGTGTCAATGTAAAATAAAATACAAAGTATTTTAAATAGCAAAAACCTTTTTTATGAAATTTAATGCCATTTTTATTAATTTAATATAAGATATATAGGAGAAAAGAGAAGATGAATTTTTTTCTTGTTAGTTTGATTAATTATAAAATTTAATTTATTTGTTGTCAATTCCCAATCGGTGAATGTTATTATTAATTTAACGCCATCTTCCGATAGTTTAATTAATTAAACGATAGATCGCGTTTCGGCAGAAGAAAAAGAAAGCGTTAATCCTGATGATCCTATTATGGACTATGGGACAAAATTAATAAATGTGTATTGTCATCAGGTATTGTATTGTCATTAGGTAAAAATGGAGTTCACTAATTTCGTTATACATAGATAAATACATACAGGTCAAGTTAATATACAACGTGTAAAAACTAATACCAGATAAACTTTTTCATTTTGTCGAATTATATGAATTTGTATAGCAATGCAGTTTATTTAGAAATGCAATGAAACGTTTGGGGATTTCCCCAACAGCAACAGCCGGTGTTGCTGATTAAATCAACCTAATTGAAATAAACGTTTCATTTTGCGCATTTTAATAATTTTTTATTAGTCTGATTATTATTTTACACGGTAATAGATCATTACAGTAAACTGTGTTTTAATCAAAAATACCGTGAATCTACGGTAATTACCGTTTATCTGGTAACGCTGCCTTAGTATACTGCAACTCCTTTATATATAATCTTGCTGAGCCATTTTAATACTTATGCATTAGAGAATAGAAGCGATAAGATCCAAGTTTAATTTGTGCACGGTGTGGCAACGTCGCGTCAGCTGTACGTAGCGCACAGAAAGGTCAACATAGCTAGTGTATTTTTTTATACATCATTCTATTTTGAAATGGTTTATTTGTTTTTACAACGTTGATATATTGATTTTTCTCTCTACATATTTTAAATAACCGCATTTCTGTGTCAGAAAAATTAATATTCTCTAAAAGTGAGATATTTAAGATTTTTACCTTTTAAAATATTATTTTACATTACAAGCTGTATTGTAAAGCTTTATCCATACAATTGACAGGCCCGGAAGCCCGTCAAAATCTGGATTTGACATCATATAAATTACGTACGAGCTACTTATATTCTTCTAACGGATAAAATTCAATTTAATTTTAAAGATGAACTCGTCAAAACATCGACGAAGCGTGACTACTTTCAGGCAGAATACTTTAACATCCGGTACTTTTTGCGTATGTTTAAAAGCATATTAAATTTGATAAAATAATACTAATTGCTTGCGAGAATTAAAATAAAATTTCCGTGCAGGATCCTCCGGCACCCGGCCGGAGCCTGTCATAAAAGACGATAAAAGAACCTAGCTGATAGAGTTCTTAAGCCCGTCTAGATAGCAATTACCCCTGGGCTCTAGAGCCCATATGGTTATTATGGCGGCATTGTATTCTGGCCGTGACCCAGGTTTCAATTCCCCAATACAGACGGCAGCGTGTTAGCAGTGTCCCTGGCGTTGCAAACAGCCATAGTCAACTGTAACGGCTTGCTATAAGAATGAAAAATCGTAGTTCATTAACATGTTATTGTGCACTGACTTTAATTAAAATACGTGATAATATATGAAGGGCTCAGCAGGACCTTTGGAGACTATGTCAAGTGACGCATTGGAGTAAAATTTTGCGCGTTAATTGAATTCTAATACAGATAAAATTTCACCAAAACGTGGTCCTTAAAGTACGTACTAATCATACAAAAATTCCACACATCTCTTCAAAACATAGACCACAAACAACATTGACGTCCATCAACAATTTTGAATTTAGAATCCTAACATAATTTAAAAAAACAACATTCACACAAGTCAAGCAAAACAGAAAAAAGTTGATGAATTTCGAATCGAAAATGCGACATTTTCCACGTGATACATGTGAAATTTTGTTTTACACCAATTGTTTTCACCGGGCGGCGCACCGCGTCGCGACGTTGCCGTTCAGTGCACCGCCATACTTTTTACCATCCACATAGGCGACTCATTACGATGTTAGACTAGTTGGCAACAGAACGGTAACTTAATACAATTAGCCAAATATTCCGAGACGTAACGCACTGCGTAACGCCTGCGTAGGACACGGGTTCGATTCCCATCCCGCATATAGCTGCCTAGACGTAATATGTACCTATTTATTTTCAAAAAGGTATATAGAAGTATATCGGTAGTTTATTAGTACACAGAGCACAAGCGCCCAGTCTGCTTCTTACTTTGGTACCAGATGGCGCTTTGTGAATTGGTAAAGGATTATTATTTAATTAAACAAATACGACATCTGCGGCATAACGGGTGATCATGGATTCGATTTCCGTCCTGTGACCGAGTATTTACGCACAATATGTATTTAATTACCAAAAAAATATATTAGTTATCTAGTACCCATAACACAAATGCCATTTTTTTGGACTACATAGCGCTGTATTAATTTATTCAAGTAACCATACTCCACAAATTTTTAAAGTAAAGTAAAAAATCGCCATTTCGAGCTATATTCAAATAAAGCGCTTCAAGCGTTGTATTGATAAAATATGAGCAAATAGTTATTTAAAACCGTATTTATCAATTACTACAAGCTGTCCTAAATTAATATTTTCTTTTTAGTAAATAAACATTAAATCTATATATTATGACAATTTACACAATGCCACCTAATCTCAAAGTATAGCACTTGTGTTATGGGTACTAGACAACTAATACTACGTTTTTTTGTAAGTAAATATATTTATGGTACATAAATACCCAGATGCTAGGTGTTTGCTAGGTGGTAGAGCCCCAAGCCCGTCTGGATGGCAAACACTTCTGGATTTTAAATATGTCGCCATAATAACCTTGTGTTCCGGAATAAGTGACCAAACTCCAGTGTAACTACGCGGATAGCAACGTGTTAGCGGTGCCCCTGGCGTTGCCATCAGCTTGTCTGCTGTACTACAGCGATTAAAAAAAAACTTATCCGTGCGTACATAGGTTCAAGCGTCCGTTCGTATCGAGTGCGCCCTCTGCACGCATATTACGCATCACTCCGTAGCAAGCCGGCAACGTCGCTATTGTTGAACGCCAGTTTACATAGATTCCAGTATATACGGTTTAACTACGCCTCGCGAATCAAATGTACTTACTAATAAATTGCGTCTCCCAAAACGAAACGTGAAATGTACTTGACTATTTGACGGGTCTTTTTTTTTATTGCTGACGTGCAGCAGACAGGCTGACGGCCCACTAAGCAGTGACCATCGCCATTGGGCTTATTCTCGCCTTACCACCGACGCTAGGTGCACCACGAACACATTTCTGTTAGTATAGGACTGTTGGTACCAGAGTCACTAATGCCGGAACACAACACAAGGTTATTTAGCGGTATACTTGTACAAGGTTGGCTGCCATCCAGACGGGGCCCTACCACGACGCTAGTGTTGCATTTCTGCACGGAAAGGCTATTTTTCTTCTTTCACTTCAATGTTTAGAATGTATGTTGTGGAGGGCGGGGATAAAGAGAAGCATCTCATATGGCGGAGAAACTGAAAATCTATCCAGCTGTAGGTTGTAAATTGTAGTTAAGAACTCACCACAATGGCGCTAGTGCAGCTATGAATGTATGCAGTTATTAATATATTTGGCGACTAGTCAGTGACAGTCATCATCATCATTTCAGCCGGAAGACGCCCACTGCTGGACAAAGGCCTCCCCCAAAGATCTCCACGATGATCGGTCCTGCGCTGCCCTCATCCAACCTATTCCGGCGATCTTGACCAGATCATCGGTCCATCTTGTGGGGGGCCTACCAACATTGCATCTTCCGGTACGCGGTCGTCATTCGAGGACTTTTCTGCCCCAACGGCCATCAGTCCTTTGAGCTATGTGCCCAGCCCACTGCCACTTCAATTTTGCAATCATCCGGTCAGTGACAGTACAGTATTTAAAACCTCAATTATTAGCTTAGTTCAATGTTATAAAAAAGTAAATTTAATAAATAATTATATAAGTTTCCGTACGCATGCGCGCTATACTACTTGCCCCACTTTTCCGCGAAAGATAACACACATCATTGAACAGGTAGTGCCTTATAAAAATCGTTGTTTCTTAAAACAATTTTTTTTTAGTTCAGGGCCTTGGCTTTATTTCTTAGGGTCATTAAATAAAACTCAATATAAACTAAAAAACAAAAAACATCGGCTCCAGCCACCAAATTAGAGAAACCTAAATGAGACTGATGCTATTGTGGCGCCACCTTAATTTACCGCAATTCGATGGACACTTTCAAACAAAGAGATCACATACTTCTTAATACATCTCCATAGTTAATACTGCCCCTGCCCTGCCTATGCTAATGCATAGGCAGGGAGAAACCGAATTACCCGTGGTTGTGTCGACCACACCGTTCTAACCCGCCATTGTGCGCCCAGTGGCAGCCATGACGGCATGCAGACCCTGGTCTCTATCCTCAGTTATGTACTCAGGATCGTATTTTAGAACACTCCTCTACTGTTTTCACTGGGTAGGTACTTCCAGTTAGCAACCCTAAGTGGTTTTAGTGGACATACCAGCGAGGTGCCCTCGTCAACTCGCTCCGACGAGCGAAAACGCCATTTACTAAATTAAACATCATTAATTTATTAATTAACTGAAATTTTTAAGAAATACCGTATTTATAAATCTCACAGCACACTTTTAAAACGCTTAAGAAATATATAAACGATGAGGCTGTATGACCTATTGACTGTATGCACATTGGACGAAGAAATTTATTATTTATTATATTTTTTTATCCGTGCAGGGGCGGAGAAAGAATACTAACCTCTGCGGCCGGGGTCGGCCTGTCGTAAAAGGCGACAAAACAACCCTAGCTATGTGGTAGGGCCTCAAGGCCGTCTGGATGGCGACCACCTTTGGTCTTAAGTATGCCGCCATAATAACCGTGTGTTGTGTTCCGGCATCAGTGACCCAAGTTCCTGTACCCTTATGGGACAGCAGCGTGTTCGCGATGCCACTGATGTTGCAAACACCCATAGGCGACGGTAAGTGCTAAATTCTAAGCGGGCTGTCAGCCTGTCTGCTGTCCTACAGCAGTAAAAAAATTGCCTAAACGATACATAATATTGGTTATTTATTCTCTGAGGGTGGTACACCTTCTCTACAACCTAATAATATGTAATATTATACATAGTGTCTTCTTCTTCTTCCAGCCCTTTTCCCACATTGTATGGGGTCAACACAACATATTTTGTCCTTCCACTCTCCTCTGTTAGCTGCCAGCTCAACATTCACACCATTTTTCACCATATCATCTTTAACGCAATCCATCTTAGGTCACATGGCATTCTTCCCTGCGCATTACACGGCCAAACCACGCTAGTCTATTACTTTTAAGTTTTTCAACCAGTGGTGCTATTTATTCCCCACATTCTAATTTTATCCATTTTCAATTACACCGTGTAAAGCGTCCTATTCACTATTACGCGACTACGTAGAAGAGGTTAAAATATTCAAATATTTCAGAAATTCAAAAAAATCACGAAGGCCACATCACTATTGACGTCAGTACTGTTGGAAAAGTTACATAATGCAGTATTAATAGTGAATAAGGTCCAAAGTTATTCGACGTGGAATTATCCGAAGCGACATCAGGGTACCATGATTGGGGCGCGGGTAGGTGGAGACGGTGACTCATACGGTCGCCGTGCGCCCAGCGTGGTGCGACGAACTCCGCGCCCTCGTCGTCCATATTAGCGGCGGCGGGGTGGAAGCGGGAGCTGAGAAGCCATCCTACAACCTCCGGCCGCAATAGACCGTGGCTGCGGTTGCCCCTTGAGAGAGGTTTGCCACCTGAACCTACGCCGCGAGGGTTAGGGATTCTCAGATTAACACACGAGTGCCGGGAGGTTGTAATCGTTACCTCCTTGCGCACACCATGAAAGAGACCCGCCCTCACATAGGGACAGGGCCTTGACATCGGCAAGCCAGTTGTTCGTCAGCCTCTCGGTATGTGGGAGTCCACATACCAGGCCAGGGGCACTCGGAAATGAATGTTTCATAAAAATATGGGACTGGATACTAAAGTGGCATATGTCACCTGTCTTCCATCTGGCCAAGATCATATATCCAACCTATGGGTATTTCCACATGTGGGATGATCGTTGTACAGCCCATAGCGTCCCACAGCTGTGCTTGGGCCTTTCCCCAGAGGAATCGGACAGTATACCCTCAACGCTTGTCCGAGGCCGACGAGTTACACATACCGGTGAACTCGGAAAGTTTCATCACGATGTTTTCCTTCATATGCACATTAAGCGTGAAAACCTATCGAAGTGGTTAAGTTGAAGACTTCGAAGACATCCAAGGCAAGCTCCTCTACCATTGGATAGCAGTCGCAGCTTTGATCAAACGGCAGCTGTCTTCGGATTAGTCAAAAATATCAGGTACCTATGGACTTGATACTGTGGATGTAAGCCGACAACTATTTTAGCGATCCACTCTGTTGGTGTAGCTTCCATTTCAATGCATCTGTCCTTGCTTTTACGAAATACTTCCAAAGTTCCGATCAGGTCCAGGTTTCTGGGAGCTCGTCTTATCCCCCGAGTTTACCTTCAAAATAATAATTTTTTGAGGGTAAACCTTAAAACCGAAGACTAGACCACATCATCAATCATTGTTATTGTAAAATATTCCATATACAAATTTAAATTTCTAATTCAAATACCAATTTGAAAACAAAAAGCACTTTTTTAAAATACATTAATCATCATCATCATCATCCCAGCGTTAGTCCCGGTTGCCACCCAAACTTTCGTTTCGGTGCCCGGGGTCCGCTTTTGATGATAAATTATAAATCAACTTATCTACTACGTAAAAACCTTAAAAGAATTGGACACACAAAAAAAAAATTATAGACAAAAATCGGCAATTTTTATAAAAAAAAAACCTTTAAAGTATCTTGTGAACGGTTAGATTTGAGTATGTTGTTTCATAGTCAAATATCAGTCAGTAATGATGTAAAATAAACCTCCTAAAGTACCTAGGTCGACATAACCTGTAACCATGTATATTAAAAAAAAACATTATAATGTACACGTTTAAATATAAATATATGTACGTATAACTTGCGTTTGTAGGCGGCACGCGAAAAAAAAGAAAACTATCAGAATTAAAAATAAAAACGCTTTCAAAATTCGAACGCAATCACTGTCACTTCCGCGTGAAGGAGGCACGCGAATTTTTTAACACGGAAACGACCCGTTATCACTCCGATAACACTAAACAATGTGAAAACCTATACTGTTAAAAATATGTATGTCAGAGAGCATTGACTTGCCGTATACACGTGGTTTTAAAAAAATATTTAAGCACATATACAAATTCGAATTTCAAACACCGATTGGATTGTCAATTTCAAATTTAAATTGATTTTTATGCACTTAGTATATAGAACCGTTTCGTCTAAACGCGTGCATCTACTGTACATAACAGTTGATGTGGACTGACGAGCTGTCAAACATTCGGGCATTTCCGCCGACGCTCGGAAGCGTTCGACCACAGAAGACTGGACTACGCAGAAGTATATAAAACAATGTAAATCGACTATTTGTTACAACAACCTCTAGACCTACTAATACTTATATTTATACCACCAATATGTAAATTGTTTATCTATTACTATGTAAATTATTATATTATCTATTCTTATTATATATCGGTCGTTTATGTATAATATGTATTTATTTAAACAAAAAATATAAGTAGTATATTACGTGATCTAGTATCCATGACACAAGCGTTCTGCTGTTCACTTTGTGACTAGATGGCGCTGCATTAATTCTCTCAGTATTTTACTATAGCTTTATTACACAATTTTATTACGTTAATATAACTTATTATAAATATAAACAATAATAAAAAATATTTTTTTTATTATAAAATAATATTTAATTGTAAAAAAAATATTATTGGAACATCTTTCAACTGCCAACAAATGCGTTTGATTTGACGCAGTCTCAATGCGAGTAAATCATAAGAAAAAAATATTATTTATGACTACAAAACTAAACAACCTCTTAACGGATAACGTACGTCGGTACGCTCGCGGAGGTCAAGGATTCGATTCCCGTCCAGCGGCTGGGTGTTTATATATAATATGTATTTATTTAGAAAAGTATATATGTAGTATCGTAGGCTTCGTTCAGATAGAGCGAATTACGCGCGTGTGCATACGCGCGAGACAATTCTATGGAACTCGTCTACGCGCGTATATGTACACGTATATGCACTCGCGCGTAATTCGCCCTATCTGTACAAGAACACTGGGGTGGTTTTTAGTGGGTGCGTATCCCGTATCAACTGTGGGAAGCATACGAGCGTATTGCACGGAGTTCCCATACTACCCCTTCGCCAGCCCCCAGGCGGCGGGATGTGCATTAAGCATTTTCGATATCATAACAATGTTTTATATAGCTAGAGTTCAGCCATCCTAAAGCAGGTGGTCACCGTCACCTATGGACATTAGCAACACCAGAGGCATTACCAACGCGCTGCCGGCCTCTAAGAAGTTTTATAGTGCCTTTTTTGAAAAACCGCATGTCGTATTGCGATTTGAAAAACTCAGAAGCTCATTCCAAATCAGTAGAGTAAGCAACATGAACGTTCTCGAGAACCGTTTCGTACAAGAAAGAAGAGGCTCCAAAAATGGGGATGGAACACCCAGCCGATGGGTTCAGTTCTAAAAAGGGTTGTACCTATAAACGAGACGACTCTTTTCTCCATGCCAGGGGCAGAGCAAGAATATTAACCACTACTGGCCAAGGTCGGCCTGTCGTAAAAGGGGACAAAACAACCCTAGCTACGTGGTGCTACAAGCCCACCTCGATGGTATACCGCCATAAGAACCTTGTGTAGTATTCCGGCCAAATTTTTTCTTCTAATCGTGAAGAGAGCTGCGCTGTGAGCGCCTTTTGTTTTTAGGCATGTAATTTATTTTTAATGTATTTACGACTTTATTTTCTTTCCCTCACGTCTTTTTTTCATTATTTTTTTAACGCTTAGTCCCTACGCTTTTATACTATTTTTATACTTCGCTTCTTTCGGGCGTCCCTAGACGGCACTGCTATTTTTTTATATCCTTCAAGTAGTAGAAACTTTTTTTGCATTCATATATTAGTTGTTCATTCATATATAGTCTTATATGTACAAAGTTTTAACATAAAATTATGGAATGATTCACAAAGCATTTTTATCTGTATGCTTATCAGAAATACATTCAGTTATTTGGACACCACTATTCTCATTCTTATATTGTACGAAAGCAATTGGTTGATGATAACTAAAATATGATACAAACGTTTTTGATGGAATTTTTTCAATAAATCTAGTAAATACTGCATCTATCTATAGTTGTTCTTGTTTTAGATGTCGAACAGTTTCGATCATTATTCTTTATATAAAAAATTTCTGAAACGAAATCAACCAACGATTTAGATTTTTCATCTTTAAAATTGCAATTAAAATCTCCACCTAAAATAATTGGCATAGTATGTTCATTAATTCCCGTAAATTTTGTTCCATATTCTGAATAAATCATTAGTGATATTGCAATGAAATTTATATCTTTAACGCTATGTCCAGGCTTCACTATAATTGTGCTTCTATTTAATGGTATAGTACAATTTCTCCTTTCAATCGGCACAGCTGTCCTGCTGTACTCCGGACGCCGAGCAGGAAGAATTTCGGCCATTGACCTGTTATTGTCTGTCTCTGTCATTCCTGCGTAAATATAATGCCGCTTTGCTCGCATAGAGCAATGACCACCGTCGGTCATTGCTCTGTGCGAGCAAAGCGGCATTATATTTACGCGGGAGTGGCAGAGACAGATAATAACAGGTCAATGGACGAAATTCTTCTTGCTCGGCATCCGGAGTATAATATTCAATGCATCTCTATCTGCTGCACTTTTTACCCTTATTTTTTACCAACTTTATCTTCAATGAATTCTAACCAAACTATTAATTTCATTATTTTCGTCGTATTCAATGTATTTCTAAATTACCCATAGAAACATTCGATAAACAGTCGTTAACGTCTATGTCTTTTGTAATCATGTCATACTTATTAATGACGAAAACAATTTCTTAAGGTGAAGGCCACGCACACTGAGGTGGGGAGGCAGTTACCACGCAAGCGCCGCATCTCGCGTAACGGTAAAATCTGACGTTTAGCACGGATATAGTGGCCGCGCGGCGAGCGGCCCTAACGTCCATATAGAAGCTTCACTTCAAAAATATCTCATTGCGCACGATGTATTAAGATATATTTCTGCGCTCTCCGCGTTCTGTGGATCGGCTTTCGCAACTCGGTGATAAGATTGTGCGCGATTCGTTTCCAGGTCAATCACTCTTGGCATTTTAGTTTTGGCGGGAAATGCGTTATTCTTTACACATGCAGCGCCACTGGCGATAAAGCGAGAATTGTCATCCTAGAAGAGCAAAACTGATGCATTTTACATTAGCTGACCGGGCAATCGTTGTTTTGCCTTAAATAAAAAAAAATACATTTCAGATAGGATTTCCGTAAAATCCGTTTCTTAGCGCGCGAAATTACATCGAAAGAAAGAAATAAAGAAAAATATTTTATTGGTCAAGAAGAACAAACATATAAGATGAAAAATAAATTATAAAACATTAATATATTGTAAATGCCTGTCGCTCCTCCAACCAATAAGGTCAGCCCTCAGCATTATGCCATGTTAGGAAACATGGCGCTGTTTTTCAGTGCCAACCTTTATAATAATCATAGGTGACCCACGTTTCTTCTTAAAAACCATATATTTTTCTGCTTTTAATGATTTTATATACCAACAATATATCTTATGTAATGTTAAGTAATATAAATACTTATATAATATATTTATATTTAACTAGCTGACCCGGCAAACGTTGTTCTGCCATAAAAATAATAAAATGTCAAAAAATAAAAAATAAAATTTAGGGGTGGACTACCCCTAACATTTAGGGGGATGAAAAATAGATGTTGGCCGATTTTCATAGATACCGGATAAGCACAAAAAATTTCATCAAAATCGGTCAAGCCGTTTCGGAGGAGTATGGCAACGAAAACTGTGACACGAGAATATTATATATTAGATATATCTGTTTCATTATATCATTTTGAATGTAGAATAATAATTACAAACATTACATATATCATACTAAACTGACGGACACATAAACTGCATCAGAGTTCATCGCGGAATGAGTTATGTTAAATAATTTTTAGTCAATCGGGTGTATAGTATATAGGTTTTGAGATCTCGTGATGAGTAATATTTTTCTTACATCTTCCTGCTCAAACTAAGTTGGGTTATGTTAGCACGACTAGCAGAGCAATGCCAAAAAGACGACCCTGCGAAGCCCCCCCCCCCCCCCTCTAAGGTAGAATGACGACCGGGGTTTTTAGTGGGCAGCCCCCTCGGGAGGTAATCCCACATACCCCACCGGCCTTCCCCTGGAGGCCGGTGGAAACTGTAACAGTTATCCTCGGTATAAAAAAAGGTTAGCACAACATGTTTTCTTTTTTATTATATCATACAACTTATCGATTCTGACCCCCCCGCCGGGGTCTTTTTATTGCTGACGAATAACAGACAGGCTGACGACCCACTTAGTTATAAGCAGTTGTCTTTCGATGTTTGCGACGCTAAGCGCTCCGCGAATACGTTGCTCTCTGCGTATACTGGAATGTGAGTTGCTAATTCCGGAACACATTATGGCGGCATGCTTATAGCCCCGGGTTGGTAGCCAAGTAGGCGGGCTTGGGGCCCTATCACGTAGCTAGGGTCACAAGTGTTGTTTTGTCGCCTGACAGACCGACCACGCAGGGGTTAGTATTCGTCGGGGGCGGCAACTCCGCCGCAGTTCGTCCGCAATGTCATAAATGTAACACCTGCTGCAGATGCGGAATAATTTTTTTTCTTAACAGTGACATTGGTTAATACTATGCCCAAAGCGCTGAAGTCAGGTAACTTTTAATGTTTTTGTTTGTGTCAAATGACACATCGCCATCTAGTCCCATATTATTAGCAATTGTGTTATGGATATTAGACAACTGATATACTTTTATTTTGTAAATAAATACATAACCTATATAGATTTAAGACGGGAATCGAACCATGACTTCCGCAGTTAAAAAACCTATTCGGTGCGAAAGTTTTTTTTTATTGTTTTTTAATTTAAACTTATAAAAGTGTGTTGTAGCGAAGTGCGGAAACACTACTGAAGTGCAGAAATGTCTACCCTTCAAAGCCCTTCAAAGGAAGTATATCCCAGACCCTATGGTAACCCATAACGAGGTCTTTAGATACCTCTTTACCCGAGATAAGTGTACTTGTAAAAAAATACATTTCTACATTAACAGTATTTCCTTCTCTTTCCGTGCAGAGGCGGAGTAAGAATATTATTGACCCCTGGAGCTAGGGGTGCCCTATCGTAGAAGGCGGTAAAACGACCCTAGCTAGGTAGGCTAATCTGAATTGCAACCACCCGTCTCTAAATCACCATGACCACTTTGTGTTGTGTTCGGACATAAGTGACCCAGGTTCCCTACGCGGAGAGCGTGTTAAAGGTGCCCCTAGCATCGCAATCCAAGGCGACGGCAACTGCAATAGTTAGCAGTAAGTGTGCCGGCAGCTGGTTTGCTGTATGCACGTAATCTTTGATGTTTCACATGATGGAGGTCAAGGCTGTAAGGGGCTCTACTAAGACTTTCTGGTTTCGACACCTTTAAAAGGTGGGAAATTGTCAAAACTAATGTTAAAAAGAACTTCGAGCTTCAAAATATGGAACACTAAAAATTCAAAATATGCAACGCCCGATCATCTCTATCAAGAGGGAGCTGGCGACGCTGTTGATTTAATTCATTAGCCAGAAAGAGGCGGTAGCACAAAAATCAACTTATCGAAGCGAGATATGCATACAACTTTGTATGTGTGTAAACGAGAAACAACTATAAATATATTACGACGAGCGAGACGGAAACATCAGGTGCACCGATGAATGAGTGAAAGGTAAGTGTTAGACGGGTATAGAAATATAATTATTGCATTAGTTGGAGCGAGATGGACGTCTGTTGACGTAGTAGATAAGGGGCTATCAGTTAGAGGCGCGTTTACATCGTGTTTTCTTACTGGAAAGGATGACGAATTTTTTTACTTAAGTCAAGTTGAAAGTCAGGTACCTGTTTTGCTAGAATCACAATAATGGACACTCATCATCATCATCATCCCAGCGTTATGTCCCGGTTGCAACTCAAACTTTCGTTTCGGTGCCCGGGGTCCGCTTTCCGACTTTTTCTACTCCACTTCCCGCGATCTTCAGCATCCCTGGTAGTGAGCCCATTGGCACGCATATCACCTCTTACGACGTCAAGCCAGCACTTTTTGGGTCTACCCCTCCTGCCGGGGCCTGGCGGAGGCGGCATGGCCAGATATTTGTTTCCCACGTAAGCATCCGGTTGCCGCAAAACATGGCCGTACCAACGGAGTCGACACTCCTGCAATTTATCTGCAATGTCACGGACATGAAGACTACCGCGAATGCGGGAGTTCCTAACGCGGTCCTTCCGCGTCACTCCACACATCCACCGCAGCATATTCATCTCCGTGACACGCAGTTCCTGCTTGTGTCGCTCCAATACCGGCCACGTTTCACAGCCGTATAAAAGGACAGGCCTAATGATGGTCTTATAGACCTGTCCCTTCAACTTTACCGGCATCTTGGGGTCACAAATGACACCAGTTACCTCACGCCATTTGGCCCACGCGGCAGCAATGCGTGCCTTGACGTCGCAATCGATGTCACCAGACGCATGAAACACAGATCCCAAGTATTTCACTTGGTCCGTGCGCTCGACCGTGTCGCCGCCTATGCGTACGGGTGTGGGATCTGTGGAGTTACAGGCCAAGTACTCGGTCTTCGCCACATTGAGCTTCAGACCACCGTTCTCAAGCGATTCCTTCCACGCCTTCACGCGTTGCACCAGCCTACCCCTGTCCGAATCTGCCAGCGCGATATCATCAGCATACATAAGCAACCACGGGGGCTGCTCATGTGAGTCTCTGATGCTGTCCGACAATACGTCTAATACCACGCTGAACAGAAACGGAATAAGGACGGATCCTTGGTGCACTCCGACAGTGATGGGGAAGGATTTTGTGTCACCAACAGCAGTCCGAACAACAGAATCGGAGTCGCGGTACATGTCTCGGATGATGTCAATATAGGCCCCTGGAACCCTTTTGGATCGCAATGCCCACCAGATTATCGCGCGAGTAGGATATAAAAGTGACAGGTATAATGTCGATATAAAAAAAGGCAAGAGGACAGCACAAATAAATAGTTATAGGATTAGTAATAATAGTTATAAATATGTTGTTTTTAATTTAAAAATTACTTAAAATTAATATTTGTTTGGAATGAACTAAAGTTAATAAAAAGTTAACATTAATGGGACGAGGGACATGGTAGTTATCTCCTTTCATTTTGATCTATTAGTTGTCATCTGAACATTCACACCTTTTTGCCATATCATCTTTTACACATTCCATCCATCTTCTTTGGTCTAAATTTCCTTTTGTATCCATTCTCATTACTAACATTTTCCTTGTTACATGATGTTCTTCTGTTCATTTTATATGGCTATACCAAACTAATATTATTTTTCAATAACTGGCTTGAATACAAAATACTTTTAAACTTCCGTTTTTTTAACTAATTGTACAATACCGTCGGCTAATTATCAGAATGCGTAACTATACAAAATATCGAAAAAATACTTTTAAATATAACTTGATGGGTAGTGGAGTATTTTGAAACCTATCCCTCTATTAAATTTATTTCATATGTTCTACTACAATATGGCTAATTTGTTATGAGTAAAATAATTCTGATGCATACCAAAAACAAAGTTTTTACTTGCTCCTGTAAAGTTTATGCAAATGGAGTTACGCATTCTGATAATTAAGCCGACGATATGCAGAATTAATTTATTTTTATTATTTTATTATGCCCCTTTGATATTTTAATTTAAATGAAGAATGATACTATTAATTAAGGAGTATTTAAAATCTATTCCTTTCGGATTAAATACGATAGGATAAATTTTGTAGGATGCAAACTATCAAGTATATCTTAAACAAAAATTAACATATTTATTTATCATTTACTTCGTCCTATACATTAGGCATATATGGATTAATAACTAACGTTAAACTATAACAGTCATGAGAATAAGAATTTTTGAAGTTATACATCATTTGGCGCGTTTGAAAAAAAAGAGAGTAAATTATATACGATGCGCGCGCACTTCGACATGATGAAGTTAGCTGATAACTGTCTGTAAAGTTTCCGTGAAAATTCGTAACTATATACATAGTAGCTTCTCAAATAATCATAAACCTACAACACGTTATTCATTAATACACATGTGTATGTAATTTTAAATGATACATGGTGGTGAATGATAATCCATTGTAAAAACTCATGCTAAAAGTGACTTTTATCTTTAAAAAAACTTTTTAAGTGCATTTATAGACTTGATTTTAATTATCGATATGTATTCTTTTTAACCGAGGAAAAAACGGAGGAGGTTATCAATTCGACACGTATGTTTTTTATTTTCTTTGTTTTTTTTTATGTATGACCACGCATAACTTTTTAGAGTAATCCAATTTTAAAAATTCTTTTCTTATTGGAAAGGGACAACGAAGGTGGTCCCATATAAATTAATATAAATTTGGGAAAAAAATTTCAACCCTAGGGTACGAAAACAGAAAATGGTTGATTGTTCAATCACTGATTATATCTATGACCACGCATAACTTTTGACAGAATTGATTTATTTAAGCATGTAGTAATGAGTAGATTATAGCCACAAAATTATAAAATAAAAACTTTTTTGCAAAAAAATTTAATCGCCGAAAAAACTGAAAACCAAAAATAATAGACCGTCTTTTTATTAACCTTATTAATTAAGTTTTTAAACTAAATTAAGTATATCTAAGTAATTTTGAGTCGGCGCCAAACAAGCATATTGATTAATTACGTAAAGCGTGATGCGCGGCGGCGGCGCAGCGGTACACACACCTTCGCCGCAAAATGCCGAGCGTTTACGAAATTAATGTCAGCAGGACAGCAACCCGAACGGGCACACACGTGAGAGCACTAGCGCCGACTCAAAATTGCTTAGGTATACTTACATTAGTTTAAAAACTTAATTATTAAGGTTATTTATTTATTTATTTAAAAATTACTGCCACATCACAGACATATAACATTGAAAATAACAAACTTAATAAAAAGACGGTCTATTATTTTATGCTTTTAAGAATATTTAAGAATAAGAATAAGAATATTTTTATTTACGACACATATCATCATATAATATACACAAATGTTAAATGACATAAAAAAAGTTTTTCGGCAGTTTAATTTTTTTGTTAAAAAGTTTTTTATTTTATTAATTTATCATTATTTTTGCAAATAAATAGTTGTGGAACCGGGATGAAATCTTTAGCTATTTTTGTTCTGTTACGCCAAAGTAGTACAACTTTTTATTTGCATATATAAATAAATACACATATATATATATGCGTTTTAATATATTTTTAATCAGTACAATTATATTACATAGTGTATCCCCTAACCAAGCAAATTATAATTGTTAATTTATAACTGGTTCGCAGGGTCCAGTTCAGAGAAAATAGTGGGATGAAGCTCAGGTATAGATAGATACAGAAATAGGGGCAAACCAAAAAAAGATATATGGATTGCGTATAAGAAAATACATATATGCACACCACACATTTCGGGATAAGCGCAGGATGAAAAGAGGGATCAAACACGGAAAGAAAGAAAGAAAAATAATTTATTTAGAGCTTAGAACTATGGTAACACATTTCCCACACAGAGCCTTAGCTCTAAAAAGGTGCACTCAGCAATACAGTGTTTTTAGTGCATCCTGCGCTGATAGTAACCACTATTTTATATGTACATATAACGAAAAAAAGTAACACCAAGAAAAAAATCAAACATATAACATCAGCTAGTAGTGTTTAATAGATTTTAAGAAACAATTATATGGGTAAACATGCTGGCACCTCAAGTGGAGTGGCTCGAAGTAGACAATTTATCTACTGCTGAGGAACAGCTTACACGCTGACGGCCCGCTTAATAGAAAGCAGTTACCATTGCCTATGAATGTTTGCGACGCTAGAGGCATCATTAACACGTTTCCGTTCGTGTAAGCAAACTGAAACCTGAGTCACTTATAAACAAATCACAAGATTATTATTTCAGAATACTTATAGATCAAGGGTGGCCGCCCAGTCGCAGAGGCCAGTATTGTTACTCCGCCCCTGCACGAAGAAAGGCAATGCTCTCAAGCAGACTCTTTTATAGCTCGACTATCCACACAACTTGCACATTCAAGTTCATCAATCTCAACTTAAACGAGGCATAGCGCACGTACTTACATAAGCAATGTCGCACACATACACAAGCATATGTGCATACTGCACGTAGATAATATCGTACGTGAAAAATAATCACTAATATTTAAAGTTCTAATTTTTTGCTTGCTGACCCGCACCAACAACCTCCTGAAGACTATTGCTGCGATGTTTGACTGAACTATCCAACGATTAGAAAAAAATATTATAATTACTAATAATCCTCAAGGGAGATCAACTAAGTCATGGGTTCGAATCCCGCAGTGGCATGCACCGTTTAGGAAGTTCCCGCCTAATGTGAGTTTATAAACATCTTTCAAATAATTGACAATAGCCAGGTATCGGTAAAGGAAAATGTTGTGAGGAAATGAACATATTGAGATCTTTGATATGTAATTAGACAATCCGCCTTCGAAAAGCGTGGCAGGAATGGTGTTTGTTCCCGCTGTGATAAGGTCGGAGCCTTACAATGGGATGATATAGGCTAATTATACACTTCAATAAGCGTCAACTAAAGGCAACATCCAACTTTTGCCTTATCTCTGCAATTGCCGTTTTTTCGTTCCTGTCATACGCGTCTTCGAATTATTGCGTATTAGGATGATAATTGCATGAATACTTATTCAGCAGTAGTGCTTTTCTGGGAGGATGGCACCGCAACCTCTTTGTCAAGAGGAAAAATATACTATTATTAGTTAGGTTTCGAGCGTGCGGATTATGATTATCAGCTGAGAGAAAGGTATCCTGGCCGATAAGCCGTACCGAAGTTGTCAGTGATTGATACTCACTGGTGAGTGACTAAAAATAATGACTCCAAGATGTGTCAGACGTTTCTCTAACATAAATCTTATATAAATGTACTAACCACAACAATAAATCTATTATAAGCCTCTTTACCTAATTTATGAACTGTAACAGCCGTGAAAGCACTGATTAACGAACACTCGGATCCGAGTGGGACGGACGCTTACAACGAAGCTACGAACTCGGATTCGCTCATAACGGCTATCCATTTAAGCTTCCAATCATGTTGTGTGCCAACCATTCGTAACCAAAAAGTTTTTTTACATTGATAATAAAACTAGTCATTACTGAATTTTATCAGTTATTTATGTATACCTAATAAAAATTGCATAAAAAACAGTTTCTGTGGTATCTTTTTGAAAGTATTTTGCTTAAAATAAATTATTTTCTTTCAAATATGAAATGGTAGTCGATGTAGAGGTCATCACCGGCAACCCCCATTTTGTGGCAATTTTCTAACGTAATTCTTTAAAGAGAATGTAAGAAATGAAATCAATTTCTTTCGGTAGCCTTGAGATATCATCTTTAAAATTATACATAGATATATAACTTTTTATTGCTTGACAGGTAACTACTTATTATCTAAGGAAAAAAAAATTAAGCTAAGCAATAGGCGGTTTTATCGTTCGGAGCGATATTTTCTAAACAACCTATTATGATTACTTAGTTAATAAAAAAATATGTCTGTATATATGAACTTGTTTTTTAATGCTAAAGAACAGCAGATATAAACGGCCCACTAAATAGTAAGCAGTTACCGTAGCCCATAGATATTTGCGACGCTAGAAGCGTCGCGACACGTTGCTGTTCTACAGGAGTATAGGAACCTGGGTCACTAATGCCGAAACACAAGGTTATTATGGCGGCATACTTATAGACCAAGGGGTTGTCATCCAGACGGACTTGGGGCTAGGGCCCCAAGCCGGCCCTAGCCCCACGTAGGCCACTAGCTACGTGGCCTACGTGGTAGGCCACGTAGCTAGTGGTAGTAGGGGTTAGTATTCTTACTCCGCATCAAATAAAGCATAATATGCTATTTTACAACGACTGCAACACAATCGACATATACTGGTCGAAAATGCTTGGCTATTTATACGTTAAAATTGTCGTAAAAATACACAAAGAATATTTAAGAACAAAACTACATTATTTTAAACATTGTTAAATTAATTCCATCAGAAAAAAAATGATGATCTATCATAAAAAAAATTGTGAGAAAATAATACAAAAAAGTCAGCTACCGCATTACAGCGGTTAGACGCGAGTTGAACTCACGCACACATGCGCACGTGGAAATAACAGTGAACGTGAAGACAATAAAAACTGCTTATGTGTGAGTGTGTCGTCTGGATACGATTACAGCGCGATTGGAACCGCTTGATACTTTGAAACAGGTGTAAATTTTGTAGCTGGAGTAGTGGCCAGGCAAACGGTAACTGGTGGTGTAGCCTATGGACGTTTTCAACAGGGGTATTGTCAACGTTCTTGTGAGCCGGTTTGTATAGAAAACATGAGGCTCCATGAAACGAGGATGAACGCCACCCGAGGGCAGGCACTGCGGTGGTAGAAAGACGACGAGGACAGCAATGGCTTTCTAAACAGTTCCTCAGAACATTTCTAGGAGGAGAAAAAATTATATCAGAAAAGGTCACGTAGCTTCGTAAACGTGGTTTCATAAATGCCCATGAAACGAACAAATAATTGACGAAATTGGATTTTTTAATTGTTTAAGACAGCAGACAGGCGGATGGCCCAATTAGAATTTAGCAGTTAACGTAGTTAGGTGTTTGCAACGCCAGGGGTATCGCAAAAACGCTGCTATCCGTGTAGTGGTACTGGTCACTTATTTCGGAACACAAGGTTATTATCGCGTCATACTTATATGCCAGGTGTGGTTGTCATCCAGACAGGCTTGGAGCCCTACCACCTTGTGTTGTTTAGTCGCCTTTTACGACAGGCCGACCGCAGCCGCAGAGGTCAGTATTCGTTCCGTCCCTGCACGGATGAATATATTTATTTGGCTACGTAACATATTATTAAATTATTCATTATCCCGATTAAATATTGAAGAGGTCGATCCCGGTTGCTAACATTTCGCACTCGGGAGTGCACTGTTCAGTGGAGCCAAACTATGAAAGTACATATCTGCAGACCCACAGCAATAAAAAAACTGTAGTGTGTAATATCCCTCCTGTTTTCGTAAAAAGTGTTCTTCCTGCTTATCTTTATTTTATTACTGTAGGACAGCAAACAGGCTGACGGCCGACTTAGATTTTAGCAGTTACCGTCGCCTATGGATGTTTGCAACGCCAGTGGCATCGCAAACACGCTGCTGTCCCATAAGGGTACAGGAACTTGGGTCACTAATCCCGAAACACAACACAAAGTTATTATGGCGACATACTTAAGAGCAAAGGTGGTCACCATCCAGACGGGCTTGGGGCCCTACCACGTATCTAGGGTGGGTTGTTTTAAGTTAACATATAAATAAGATTCTACTAATTCACTTTACACATTTAAATATCAAGCATCAAAACCTTTCATTCTAACTATAAACAAATGCACACACACAAAAAAATCATAATTATTATTACACGCTCAATGTGTGCGTGCATTTATTTTGTGTG
The DNA here is from genome assembly GCA_963693495.1 of Malacosoma neustria. Lineage (NCBI taxonomy): Eukaryota > Metazoa > Arthropoda > Insecta > Lepidoptera > Lasiocampidae > Malacosoma > Malacosoma neustria. The sequence continues at coordinate 5,776,966 of OY856401.1, forward strand.
TGAGCAACTAGAAATTTTGGATCTAAAAGCCTACTATGAGACCACAGCTTCGCTCGCGACCTTCACGCGGACCATCCCAGTTGCTAACCGCTACAGACCTGAGGTCCATAATGCAAAATAAAACATTTATAGTACAATCTCTGTAAGTCCAAATTGAAGAAGATTAAAAATTCAAGCCAGTTTTCGACTTAAACCAAGTTTTTAAGAAAACATTCGTTGTAGTCGTTAATATTTATTCCAAGTAATTTTGACTTGAGCGATGAAATAAATAAAAATCATAATTTTAAGAAACGATACTACTGTACATCGGTGTAGGTACTCCTCACCTCTGCGCTTCGAACAATATTATTCCGACACTTGCGGAGAGATTTGATCTAATATATAAAATTCTCGTGTCACAGTTTTCGTTGCCATACTCCTCCGAAACGGCTTGACCGATTTTGATGAAATTTTTTGTGCTTATCCGGTATCTATGAAAATCGGCCAACATCTATTTTTCATCCCCCTAAATATTAGGGGTGACCCACCCCCAAAGTTTTTTTTTTTAATTTTTTGACATTTTATTATTTATATGGCAGAACAACGTTTGCCGGGTCAGCTAGTAATTATATGTATTAAGAGTTGGAACTCTGTGCACCTGAATCATAACAAAAAAAGAATTGTCAATATTATAAATAAAAAATATATTTGTGGACTTCATTGATTTTGACAGCGACATTACTGCTTTTTTTATTGCTGTAGGACAGCAGATAGGCTGACGGCACGCTTAGAATTTAGCAGTTACCGTCGCCTATGGGTGTTTGCAACGCCAGTGGCATCGCGAATACGCTGCTGTCCCATAAGGATACAGGAATTTGGGTCACTAATGCCGGAATACAACATAGTTATTATGGCGAAATACGTAAGACCAAAGGTGGCCCATCAGACGGGCTTGAGACCCTACCACGTGCTAGGGTGGGTTGTTTTGTCGACTTTTACAACAGGCCGACCCCGGTCACAGAGATCAGTATTCTTTCTCCGCCCTTGCACGGATACATGTATGATACTATGTATTAGCACAATGTGTTGATATTTTAATGTAATTTTGTTTTGTTTTTATTGTTTATTGCCCGAAAATAATTATCATTATTATTTATCTATTTTCTATTTTTTATTGATAGATACTGCCTACGCCAAGTGACTACCATGGGATTTAATTTATCTTAGTATAAATTTGGTGTACATTTTCGCTTTTAGATGATAAAAATTTTCAGACTATTCTGCATGTATTAAGTATGATTTTTGCAAATTTCGAAAGCGTAACACAAACTCACTTTCGCATTCATAATATTAGTTAGGATTGTAGCAGAGCATTGCCTCTGGTGTTGCAAACGTCCACAGGCGACGGTGACTACCTGCCAGGGTTGGCCGTTTGCCTGTCTGTTCAACTCCAGCTTAATAAAAAAAAGTGCAATAAAAACAAGCGTTCCACTGCTTACTCGGATCTATAGATCTCGCTGTACTTATCACAGTACATATATAATAGATCAAATCTGCCTACATTGTTGTAGTAACATTAAAACAAAACGAAGAGGACTTAAGTTTAAAATCCTTGCATATTTAAAAGATGTCACAAAATTCCCGCCAAATATTCATAATTTTTTTTATTGCTGGAACAGCTGAAAGCTTGACGGCCCACTTAGAATTTAGCATTTACTGTCGCCTATGGATGTTTGCAACGCCAGTGGCATCGCGAACATGTTGCTGTCCCATAAGGGTACAGGAACTTGGGTCACTAATGCCGGAACACAACACAAGGTTATTACGGCGGCACATTTAGACACCGAACTGGAAACAGCTTACGTAACAGGTCACGGTTTATTTTCAAGGACACGACCTTCAACAATGGAGAATTGGACACCAGGAGTGGTTGCCATCCTTTGTAGACTACTTAGCTAGTTGTTTAGTCGCCTTTTACGATAGGCCGCCCCCGGCCACGGGAAATTACTGATATATTTATGTTGTTTTTTTTTAAGTATTTAAAAAAATATTAATAACTATTTGAGCCGGCAAACGTAGTCCTTCTCCAAGGTCCAATCTATGACTATACCGAAATTCATCCAAATTGGTTCAGCGATTTTGGCGTGAAAGCGTAACAAACATAATATACTTTCGCATTTATAATATTAGTTGGGATTTATAAACTAGCTGTGCCCGCGACTCCGTCCGCGTGGAATAGTGACTGGACAGAATTTTTTGGATATATCTTATGGTTTATTTTAGATTACAAACCCTATAAACCCTAAAATATAAATAAATGAAATATGCACACAGTCGGTGTTATCGAATGCAACTACGCCACGCGCCTCCGGAATACATGCGTTCGAACTTACATAGTCCAGCCTAAGCTGAATCCTATTTCATATGATTGATGATATAAATCTGAGGTCAACTTAAATTGGATTATAAAATTTCCGAAACTTATCAATTTTAACAAACACTATTTTTTTTTTCTATAATAAAAATAGCCTAAGTTACTCCTTGTTACATCAGCTATCTGCCAGTATATGTATAGTATAGATTTGTTAAAACTATGTCATATAATTTTTTTATCAAGGAATCTATTGAGGTATTGATTACTAGTTTACTGGAATACTTAAAAACCGTTATTTTGTAAATAAATGCATATTATCAATACTAATATTATAAATGTAAAAGTAACTGTCTGTTACGTTTTTACGCCTAAACCGCTGAACCAATTTTGATGAATTTTGTATAGAGATAGATTGGACCTTTTTTAATTGCTGTAGGTTAGAGAACAAGCTGACGGGCCGCTTAGAATTTAGCAATTACCGTCGCCTATGGGTGTTTGCAACGCCAGTGGCATCGCGAACACGCTGCTGTCCCATAAGGGTACAGGAACAAGGTTATTATGGCGGCATACTTAAGACCAAAGGTGGTCGCCGTCCAGACGGGCTTGAGGCCCTACCACGTAGCTGGGGTGGGTTGTTTTGTCGCCTTTTACGACAAGCCAACCCCAGCCGCAGAGGTTCTTTCTCCGCCCCTGCACGGACCTTGGGGAATGACATACATAGGCTAGTGTCAGTCAGCTAATGAGTAATAAATCGATCGAGTCTGATACCAGACTACAGACGGTAATCGAACTTATACCTCTGCTGGCGTTCGAATGGCGAAAACCGATGTGCCATGGAGGTCGTAACACAATATGTGTATTTATTTGATATAAAAAATTGCTCATTATAACATTTGCTTCATTTGCCTTCCTATGGGGTGCCGCTTAACCCCCATTCGTAATATCGTCTGTCTCACTCGCACACGCGTACCTTGACAATATGCTTTCTCTTTCTAGCATGTCAATGACAAATCAATGTAGACTCCGCGTTGGTTATGATGTGGTTCTTTACTACGAGGATCAAGATTTGATTTAAAAATTAGGCAACTTGCTTCGTATTAAGATTTTATTTAAAAAAATCTAGTCTGAAAATTCCATAACATAGATAGATACATACAGTTCAAATTACTATGAAACGTGTAAAAACTGGGTTATTCATCCCGAGTGTGGGTGTTGGCTAGTATCCATAACACAAGCTTATGTTTACTTTGGAACTAAATGCCACTGTGTCACGCGAAAGTATATTTGTTTTTGCAAGGAAAAATTAGACCTTACTGGTGCCGCGTAGGGGGCTCCGAGGGGATTTCGACGGGGGTTTATGGTACCCCATACTGCGATCACTGACCCAGCTAGCGAAGCGACATCCTCACTGAAAACCCTGGTTATCACCTGAGCCATAGTGTGTGTTGGGGGGGTCACAGGATACTTTGGTAATTGCTCTGCAACATGCTGCTAGTGAAGCGACATCCTCACTGAAAATCCTGGTTATCACCTGAGCCATAGTGTGTGTTGGGGGGGTCACAGGATATTTTGGTAATTGCTCTGCAACATGCTACTAACCTAGCGAGAAGCCTCCGCTTGTCTCCGTAGATGGCGGAGTAATAGGGCCTCGCGGCCGGGAGCGGCCTTGTGATAAAGGCGACAAAACAATCCTAGCTGATCTACTACCCCTGGTCTCTCTAAACATACACATAACAACCTTGTTGTATTCGGTGTGTGTGTTCCGGATAAGCGACCCTGGTTCTAATGCCTATGTGGACTGTAGCGTGTCGGATGCCCCTGGTGTCTGTGCCTGATGGTATGGATTGGCCATAGTCAAAATAAAAAAAACCTTTTTCTAATCTTGTGTCTGATGTGTGCATTAATTTAATTTTTAACCGACTTCAAAAAAGGAGGAGGTTATCAATTCGTCTGTACATTTTTTTTATGTTTGTTACCTCAGAACTTTCGACTGGGCGAACTGATTTTGATGATCCTTTTTTTATATGAAAGTTGGTGCTTCCCGTGTGGTCCCATTTCAATTTGGTCCAGTTCTGACAATGGCATCCATGATAAAACTATATAAGTCTTAAATTTGCATTAAGTATGTACGCGACAAATGGACGAATAACTCAATTCACGCCAACCGATTTCGACACCGACGCCGATTCCAAAAATAACAATAATTGTAACTACATTATATTATCGTAATATAGATCGTACCTACATATGGATGAGTAGAAAAAGTAAGTTGATTATTAAATATAAATAGCCTAAGTTACTCCTTGTTACATCAGCTATCTTCCAGTGAAAGTCCCGTCAAAATCGGTGCAGCCATTTCAGAGATTAGCCGGAACAGACAGACAAAAATTGTAAAAAATGTTGTTTTGGTATATGTGGTATATGTACCGTGTATACATACGTCCGAATGCACTTAGTAAAAAGCGGTTATTTTAATATTACAAACAGACACTTCAATTTTATTTATTTGTAATAGATAAAATTATTTGTCGCTTTACAAAAACATAATAATTTTTCTCTACCCGAATCTCTATTAATTGTTCTATATTGATGTAAAATCATTATCAAGTCTTTTTTGAATTTGACTGATTATTATTAACATTAATTTCGGACCCCCTAATTTCGAAATCCGAACATGTCTTGTAATTGATGTGACTACATTTAAGAAAACATAAATATCCAGTTTAAATTATAATTGCATAGATACGTAAGACATCAACGGGCGAAGTCGCGTGCATTAAGAAGCCGCGTTAGGGAGGTCCTCGCCTCCCCAGCCGCCACGTGCTCGCCCCCCTATTATATACTTCGGGATAGACTATAGCTTGTACCGCCGAATAACATCGACTTAATTTTTTATCATTAAAATATACCGGTCAAGTTCTTAGAAGTAATAATATTTTCCAATCTTGTCGAAAAAGACCACAAGTTATTCGTGCATAGTAAAGAACGCCTGTCTGTTATGGGTACGATTCTTGAACCAAATCTAGGTATTTATGTATAATACATTTATCTAAGGGTATATCCAAAAAGTGCTGCTTGACGCAGTAAAGAGATACGGATGAGAAATTCGGAAAACAGACCCCGGGCACCGAAGCGGAACTTTGGGTTGGTACCGGAATTTAATAGTTTTTGATAGCCTTTATCCGTGCAGGGGCGGAGAAAGAACACAGACCTCTGCGGCCGGGGTCAGCCTGTCGTAAAAGGCGACAAAACAACCCACCCTAGCTACGTGATAGGGCCCCAAGAACGTCTGGATGGCGACCACCTTTGTTCTTAAGTATGTCGCCATAATAACCTTGCGTTGTGTTCCAGCATTAGTGACCCAAGTTCCTGTACCCTTATGGAACAGTAGCGTGTTCGCGATGCCACTAGCGTTGCAAACACCCATAGGCGACGGTAACTGCTAAATTCTGGGCAAGCCGTCAGCCTGTCTTCTGTCCTACAGCCATAAAAAAAGTTTTCTTTCAGTAGTGGGATGATATGGGCTATCTTTACACAACAAGTCGGCAAGCTCGGTGCGTTCTCTTTAAAAATAATCTCAAGCCCAGCTGTGGGCAAAATAACTTAAAGTTGGACATATTAAAGTTAAAAAAATGTATTTTTGAATTGAGGGATACAGCAGACGACACTCGAACCGAGTACCTCCACATAGGCGCTTATATACAAAAACGACCACACCTCAAGACCTCCCTAACGTCAAGCCTTCGCCTTATAGTTGGTGCTATTGTATGGAGAGCGGGGGTCGAGGGAGTTCATGTTCCACTGGACGTTTCGCGGTACAAAATACATAGACGAAGCGGGGTGGGCTGGTAGCGATAGCAAAAAAATAATATTATATGAATAACAACAGACAGGCTGACGGCCTACTTAATAATAAGCAGTTAACGTCACCTATGGATGTTTGAGAAGCTACCGGCGCCGCGAATATGCTGCACTCCGCATATGGGTACAGGAATTTGGGTCACTAATGCCAGAACACAACCAAGGGTGGTCACCATCCGGGCTTGGGGATACCATGCAGCTAGGACAAAACATTGTCGCCTTTTACGACAGGCCGACCTCTGCCGCATAAGTTAGTATTCTTGTTCCGCCAATGCACGGAGAAAAATTATATATAGAAAGAAGAAAGAAAGAAAGAAAATATGTTTATTTGATAGAACTATTTTACAACGAGTTTATAAAATGCATCAATTGTAAATCCACCAAATTAGGTCGACCACTCAGCGTGGTGCTGTGTCGGTATCAACTGACCCAGCGCTGGTTTTCCGTGCCGACCTATTCGGGCCTATGAGGCGAAATATTGACCCACAACATAATCATAATTACATCGACTAAACTAAAGCTTAACAAAATATAAATAATACCTACATATATAAATTTTATATTCCAATGAAGCACACACATTAGATGCATACCAAAACATACATACACTCAGAAAATGGTACATAAATACTTTTAGTGTCAGATATTATACAAGTTGCTCTACAGGTACACATTTCCAACAATTTTACCTAGTTTTAGTTCTACTTTAACCGTAGAAAATAATTATTTGCAGTGTATTTGACACATGCAGGGTTTTATTTAAAAAATATACATGCATTGTTTTTTTTTCACAAACATACGCAACATAACATACGTATGCATATACAAAACATACGTATGCAAGAAAAAAAAATTACTAAAAATTGACCCGCATACACGACTGTACAGTGTCATTGAGCTATACCTTGCTTTCAGCGTTGTGTCCGACACAGCAACAAACTGAGTGCAAACCTTGTTTTCTGAAAATGCGGCGATTAATAATATTTTATAAAAAAAAAATATTTTTAAGGTTAGACCAGCAAAATTGATGAATTTTGTCAAAGTCGATTAAGTGGATTCAGATTTGTGTTAACAAAAAACATGATACGAGATAGTTATGAAAAAAATGTACATATCACGTCGATGTAATACAATAACATGAACTAGACAAAATCATAATAATTCAGACTCAGCCGTAGAAAAAACACATAAAACAAAGGCTTATATTATACATAAATATCACGAATGCGATTCCCGTCCCGCGTCTGTGTGTTTATAATAATACAAAAGAAAAGCAATATAAGTAGTATCAGTTGCCTAGTACCCATAACACAAATACTATGCTACTTACTTTGGGACTACATGGCGCTTATTATTTAGTATTATATTAGTCATAGGCTAAACTATCAGTGCCTCTTTACCCCCATGCCTCTCTGTATGTCTTAATATATGGAACATTTTTTATTTTTTTATTTTTGTAGGACAGCAGACAGGCTGACGGCCCGCTTAGAATTTAGCAGTTACCGTCGCCAATGAGTGTTTGCAACGGCAGTGGCATCGCGAACACGCTGCTGTCCCATAAGGGTACAGGAACTCGGGTCACTAATGCTGGAACACAACGCAAGGTTATTATGGCGACATACTTAAGAACAAAGGTGGTCGCCATCCAGACGTTCTTGGGGCCCTATCACGTAGCTAGGGTGGGTTGTTTTGTCGCCTTTTACGACAAGCCGACCCCGGCCGCAGAGGTTAGTATTCTTTCTCCGCCCCTGCACGGATAAACATGAGGCAAAAGAAAAAATAAGTTTTTGCCGGTACGGCTACTACTAAAGACCACAGCACGATATTCTTCCTATCTTTCTAGTAAAAACGACTTATAAAAAGAAATTCATAAAACCGACTACGCGTTCTACCCGACTTCCACTTTTCTCTATTAGTCAACAACATCTCAACATTTTTTACATTTTCATCATCTTTGCTTTGGTCTACCTCCTGTATCCATCCAGTCTCTTTTTATCATTTTCCTTGTTACATGCCATTCTTGCTTTCGCATCGCATGGCCAAACCACGCCAGTTAATTACTTTTAAGTTTTTCAATAACTGGCGCTCATTGGAGTACATGTTGTACTTAGAAATAAGAGTGAATGGATACAGGAGGAGAGGTAGAACAAAAGTAAAGATGGATTGTGTAAAAGGGTGTGAATGTTGAGATGACGGCTAACAGATGAGAGTGAAAGGATATACACAATAAAAAATAATAATATAATTGTATTATTTAATTTAAGTGTTTCTGCCGACGGTACCGCCAAGCCCGGCATAGATACATACGTACCGTTCACCTACATTTATTTGTGCACCCACACAAACGCAGTTTTATAGCCCGCGTACACACGGACGAGCTTTACACTCACACAAACGCGTCACATTTTATTCTCGATATCAACACAGTACATTCGCATACAGTATTACGCTTTATCATTATCAGGCCGGGGTCGGCTTGTCGTAATAGGCGACTAAACCACCCTAGCTACGTGGTAGGGCTCCAATCCCGTTTAAACGGCAACTGCTGGTATTTAAACATTTAGCCATAATGGCCTTGCATTGTGTATTTTTTTTTTAATTGATGTAGGACAGCAGACAGGCTGACAGCCCACTTAATAACAAGCAGTTACCGTCGCCTATGGATTTTTACGACGTTGCCAAAGGGGAACTGGAATCTGGGTTACTAATGACGGAACACAACACAGAGTTATGGTGGCATACTTAAGACCAAAACTGGTCGTCATCCAGACGGGCTTGAGGCCCTACCATGTAGCTAAGGTGGGTTTTGTCGCCTTTTACGACCGGTCGACCCCGGCCGCAGAGGTCAGTATTCTTTCTCCGCCTCTACACGGATAAGAACAACTACATTTATAGCCAAAACGTAATTAATGGCTAGACATAAACAACAGTCAAAATAAATACACGCTTAAAAGTAGTTTCAAATCATTTTAAATGCTTCATTTGACCCGTAAACATTATTATACAAGTGTACTTATCATCACAGGCCACACCATGCAAGAAAAGTTTTTTTTTAATTAGAATACAAGCATACAATATAATCTTCATCTCTTTGTTCGGGCTTTCGTAGCGTTTATACATTAATATATCAAATGTAATATTTTGCATTAAAATAAATATATTTTGAGCTTGGTGAAAATTATTATAAAAATAATAAACCATTTTTTTTAATTTGCCTTTTCTTTTCTGTCCTTTATTCTTGCTCCCATATATCGGAAACAGTCTCAAGGTGGATTTATATTTGTCTGACGTGTCGTATCGTGACGCGTCAGAAGCATATGGTTTCATACATTTAGGACAGACGACAGAACGCGTCACGACACACAAATGTGTCCCTAACCATATTAAATGTATGAAACCGATATGCTTCTGACGCGTCACGACACGACACGTCAGAAAAATATAAATCCACCTTCATTGAAATATTGAAACATAATTTGACTGTGACATCACCTTCGAGGGGCTTATTCTTTCAGAATCGGGGCAAAGCTTGGCGCAAGCCGTTTTATGACACTAGTCGCGGCACGTGGCATTACTCGCTTTGAGGTTTATTTAACGAAGCATAATTATATATAACATGTCAATTAAAAATCACGCTTTAATGATAAATCAAACTAAAAAGTGAAAAATAAATCCTAATATAGGAATAATGAACGAAACATATTAGTATTATTTATTTATTAGCGTAATACATCACTATTTTTTTAAACCTGGCGATCCTAATCAGGTAAAATTATATCAAACAATGAGATAATCTTATCGAATACAAATGGTATTGACCATTCTACCCTACATAACCTTGTCATAGCCCTGAACCCCGTGACATTTGAATCATAAGTCACTCCTCTTTCCTCTGAAAATATGCTGGAGATAAACGGTATAGGATAGGGTACGTGCTAATCAGAATAATGAAGACCAAGACCAGGACGAAAGGGCAAGGACACAGCAAGAGAATTCCTCTCTCCCCGACTGTAGCGATGTAATGCCGAGAGGTTTGCCGCTGCAGGATGTGAAATTATAAAAAAAACTCTTGGAATCAATAATATTAAAAACAAACAATGCTCATTATCGTAAATGGTACTGACCTGTCAACTGGTGGCGGTAGTGGCGCCATCATGTGCGGATGCGGCGGCATGGGGGGGTGAGGCGGATGCGGGTGAAAGGGGGAACCAGGCCCAGGGAATCCCGGACCAGGGAAATGTTGCTGTGGGGGAGGAAAACCGCCACCGGACCCAGGCCGCGCCGAGGGGCTGCCGAAAGGACCGGGAGCGGCGTACGGACCCGCGAAGCCGGGGCCGGGCGTGGAGGGGGCGGGCGAGGCGGCGAACGCGGGTCCTGCCGGCGATCCAGCCGGGGGCGCAAAGGTTGGGAAGGGGGGCTCCGGGTTCCCAGTCTTCCACGCCGCCGGCACACCCCCGCCGGCCTCCTCCAGCGACGGCACGCGCCTCTGCAGCCCCACCGACATCTAGAACACACCAACATTTTAATTCTCTCAAGTTTCTCCATGCCCGTCTATATGCCTGACAACCACCCCTAGTTGTCGACAAGGTGCGCTTGCGCAGGTCACTGAATCCATAACGCAAGTGCTATATCCACCGTCGGTCATTGCTCTGTGCGAGTAAAGCGGCATCATATTTACGCGGGAGTGGCAGATACAGATAATAATAGGTCAATGGCCGAAATTCTTCCTGCTCGGCGTCCGGAGTATAGATATAGATAAATGCAAAAGATGGTGATATGGCAAAAAAGGTGTGAACATTGACATGACGACTAATAGAGGAGAGTGGAAGAAGAGGGCATGTTTTGCCGATCCCACATAGCTGGGATAATGGCAGGTAGAAGAAGTTACTGACACCCGTGGATGTTTACAGCGCTAGATGCACCTAGATGCACTAGATGAACACGCTGCTGTCCCATAGAAACACAGGAACCTGGGTCACTAATACTGGAACACAACATAGGGTTATTATAGCGGTATACTTATATTTGGCATGCATGCAAGCTTGGAGCCCTACCACGTAGCTAGGGTTTTTCGTCGCCTTTTACGACAGGCCGACCCCAACTACAGGGGTTAGCATTCTTAATCCGCCCTTACACGGAGAATGATTAGTGTTGAACAGCAGACAGACTGATGTATTGCGACTCCAGGGGCATCCGACACGCTGCTGTTCGCGGCCAAGTGGAACCTGGTTAATATGGCGGCAGAGACCATCTAGCTTAGGTTATTTTGTCGCCTTTTATAGGGGCATCATCCCTGCCTTCCACGTAGGGGAACTGGAACCTGGATCACCTATGTAGGATGATAGGTTATGGCGGCATGTTTTAAAAATTAGCTTGGGTTTTTGTCGTCTTTTACAGTTCGCCCCAGGCCGCAGTCGTCAGTATTTTTATCCGTGCAGGGGCTCGGAAAGAAAACTGACTTCTGCGGTCGGAGTCTGGATTTAAATATGCCACCATAATAACCTTGTGTTGTATTCCAGCATATGTGACCAGGTTGCAGCTTGTCTGCTGTATTACAGCAATAAAAAAATCCATACTCCGCCCTACACGGAGAATTTCAAATTGACTGAGGCCAAACTTCTGCACTCCCATCTTTTGTGGTGGCAACATTCACTTGTGAGCGATGTAGCCGAACGGTCATTGCTTCAGATTGCGCAACGAGCGTTCAACGTACAAGTGTCTTGCGTAAGTCAATCTTACTAAATATTGAGAAAGTAAAAATTCAATGTCTGCTATTGTCTGGAGAACAAACCTATTGGGACAATCAACACAGCGCCATCTAGTCCCAAAGGATAGCATAGCACTTGTGTTATGGATACTAGATAACTTAATCTATACTAATATTATAAATGTGTCTTATGTTTTCACGCCTAAACCGCTGAATAATTTTTTTTTATTGCTGTATGCCAGCAGACAGGCTGACGGCCCGCGTAGAATTTAGCAGTTACCGTGTTTGCAACGCCAGTGGTATCGCGAACACGCTGCTGTGCTATAACGGTACAGGAACAAGGTTATTATGGCAGCATAAGACTAAAGGTGGTCGCCATCCAGACGGGCTTGAGGCCCTACTACGTGGGTTGTTTTGTCGCCTTTTACAACAGGCCGACTCCGGCCGCAGAAGTTAGTATTCTTGCTCCGCCCCTGCACGTGTAAAAATTTGATGAAAAAAATTGTGATTGAGATAATGATTGTGCTTAGAGATAAATTGGATCTTAGAGAAGAACCCATGGTATTTTTTATTTATTTGTATGGCATACATATATACCTTTCTTTCATAAATAAATATATAACAGACGCAAGACGGCAATGAAACCTGTGCCTTTCGCAAACGCCAATATAACTTTTCAATATGTGCTCGATTTTTTTTTTAATGTATTAATATTTTTTATGTAGTACAGGAGGAAATGTAATAAAGGATGATATGTCGAGGAAAGGATGTGAATTTTTTTGGCTGCTTTCATTCTAAACTAGCTTTATATATTCTATATATTTTTTTTTAATGCGTAGGACAGCAGACAGGCTGACAGCCCGCTTAGAATTTAGCAGTTACCGTCGCCTATAGGTGTTTGCAACGCCAGTATATTTATTTATGTATTCTACAAATATAGATATTTAAGTATGTTTATCTATTTATTTATTATATTTTATATGTATTATTGAATTTTATGTATATTATCTATTTATTATGTAAATAAAATATAATTATTATTTATTACCATACCTGCCTTCCACATCAATGTAACACCAATAATGTTCTATAGCCCGGGTTGTCTGGAAGAGATCGCTCTGTAGCGATAAGGCCACCCATTGTAAGTCAAGTACATATTGATTGTGTAAATAAGTTTCATTGTTTTTGTAAAATTGGTTTACAATAAAGTGTTAAATATCTATCTATCTATCTAGCTGTGCCCGTGACTATGGCCGTGTGGAATAGTGATTGGATTAATTAATAAAAATCCGAAACTGATCACTTTTAACTAAAACCATATTTTTTTCTAAAATAAAAGTAGCCTAAGTTACTCTTTGTCACACCAGCTATCTTCCAGTGAAAGAGTTTATATTAAGAGTTTTAGGTAATAGTATATTGAGTAGTATCGTTTTCTTTGACAATTAATAAATGTTTTTCTATCTTCTTTCTTTCAAATTAGGATCTTACATAAACATCGAAAGAGGGTTTAAAATCTTCTTTCTACCCACATTATATGGGGTTGGCATACCATGTTCTCTCCTTCCGTTCTCCTCTGTTAGCCATCTCAACATACACACCTATTTTCGTCACAATTATTATATACTAGCTATGCCCGCGACTCCGTCCGCGTGAAATAGTGATTTTGGGCAGCATTTTTTGGATATATCTTATGGTTTATTTTGGATTACAAACCCTATAAACCCTAAAATATAAATAAATGAAATATACATACTGCTTGCAAAACTACAAAGTTAAGTTCAGCCTTAGCTGAACCCTATTTCATATGATTGTTGAACTTAAATTGGAATTTAAAAATTTCAAAACTTATCATTTTTAACAAAAACTATTTTTTTTCTAAAATAAAAGTAGCCTAAGTTACTCTTTGTTACATCGGCTATCTGCCAGTGAAAGTCCCGTCAAAATCGGTCCAGCCGTTTCAGTGATTAGCCGGAACAAACAGACAAAAATTGTAAAAAATGTTGTTTTGGTATATGTGGTATATGTACCGTGTATACGTCCGAATGCATTTAGTAATAAGCGGTTATTTTAATATTACAAATAGACCCTCTAATTTTATTTATTTGTATAGATACGGTCCTGGCCAAGTTGGGGGTTCTCATGATTTCAAACCTTCGGGGTTAGGGAACGTACATGGCATAACTTTTGCCGTTTCAGCTAATCCATAATAATTTAATATTATAAATGTGAAAGTGATTTGAAAACTACCATTTTTGTTTACAAAATAAAACACAACCCAATTTCGGTGTACAAAGATGCACCTGCGGCCGCAAGCAAGGTTCACGGCCCGATATAGCCGCGCCGTTGGCACGCGGCGCGCGCGCACCCCCCACAAAACCGCGAGAACACAGACGGCACTCATAATACAACGAAAAACCATATTTCTTTTTTAATTGCTGTAGCACAGCAGACTGAAAGCCCGTTTAGAATTTAGCAGTTACCGTCGCCTATGGGTGTTTGCAACGCCAGTGGCATTGCGAACACGTTGGTGTCCAATAAGGTCCACTAATGCTGGAACACAATACAAAGTTATTATGGCGGCATATTTAAGACGAAAGGTGGTCGCCATCGAGACGGGCTTGAGGCCCTACCACGTAGCTAGGGTGGGTTATTTTGCCGCCTTTTACGACTGGCCGACCCCGGCCGCAGGGGTTAGTATTCTTAGTCTGCCCTGCACAGAAGAAATTTTGATTTATTGATTGACTTCAAAACAATATACTTGAATTTTTCCTACGTGCAGGGGATACAATACTGACCACTGCGGCCGGGGTTTGGATGGCAACCACCTATGGCTTATAAGTATGCCGCCATAATAACCTTGTGTTGTCCCGGCATTAGTGACCTAGGTACCCCTATGGGACAGCAGCGTCTTCGCGGTGCCGCTAGCGTCGCAAACATTCATGGCCGACGCGACGCAAACCGCTTACTGTTAAGTGGTCCGTCAGCCTGTCTGGTGTTCCTCAATAATAATAAAAATACACAAAACCCTAACAAGGTGTTAAGGCTCTAAGCCTGTCTGGATGACAACCAACCTCGGTCTTTTAGTATGCCGCCATAAAAATTCCAGTTTCCCTACGCGTACATAGTTAAATCCTGATCCCCGCAAGTGTTCCGACGTGCGAAACCTACGCCACGAAGGTTGTTTAGGTATAAAATAAAATGTTCATACGTGCCTTTACTTCTGTAAGGGTATTCTGTGTCTTGCAGGGCCCTAGTATTACAATACTTGCTTAATAAAACACTACATTCATTAAAGTTTCAAATATATGTATTTATTTATCATAAGCCGTTCGTTGTCCACAGCTGCACTTACGCCACCCCAAGTTTCCACCACAAATCCCAACTTTTCCCATCCAGCCCACTTACGAAGATTATCGGTCCAGCGGGCTGGGGGCATCCTACTACGTTTTCCTAGACACGTTTGCTCCAACGCCCACCGGTCCTGCGATAAACGTGACCGGGCCATTGCCACTTCAGGTTCATTTTGCGAGCTATATCGGTTATTTTGGTTCTCTTACGGATTTCATCATTTCAGATTTTGGTCAAAAAGAAACACCCAACATAACCCGCACATTTGAGAAACGTGCAAGACATCCGTCTTGCTGGTATGTCATGTTTTGACTTGTAGCCAAAGGCACGTCTTCGAGGAGGTTACACATTTCGTTGTCAGAATTTTTTCGTAAGCTGCAGCATTTAGATTGCTCGGTAATTTCCTAAACATTGGATAGGGCGACGAGGACACATTCCGTGGTCTGCGAGGAGTCCGAACTAACGCCGGTTGATTTCTATGTCTGGGGTCACATGCTAGATTACGACGCCTCGCCTACGTCATCCGCGGAAGAACTCACTCAAAACAAGAATTATAAACGCAGTAAATGCGATGCGGAATAATTTGAATACTTCGGTAGTTAAATTGCAACGCAGAAAAAGAAAGCGACTGCGTACGCAATATAGGTAACTTCGAACAAGAACTTTAATTAGACTTAATTAAAAAAATGTCTTAATTGTTACTTATTATTAATCGTTATTACTACTAAACTGTTACTGGTTCTAAATTTTATTTTTAATTTGTATTATTTTTGTTTTATTTACATTGGGTATTGTTTTTATTAATGTTATCGCATGCTTAATCATAAACTGACCGATTACGATTTAGGTCTAAAGTGAGATTATATAACGGGTAGCATTGTATCGACGCCCCCTATCGGCCAAACTAAGATTTATTTCGATATCTCTTTCCCACACTGAGTTACCGCTATTTAAGTTATAAGTCAATATATGGGATAAGTAGTAAATGACAAAACGTTTTTTGCGATTTCCCAAAAAATAGATTTTTTGAGTTAGGTCAGTTTATGATTAAGCATGCGTTATGGAAATTTTAAAGAACGACATTAAGTTTACTTAGAATACGAATTACCACGTGCTTCCTTTGTGATCCATTTTTTCCGTTTCTTTGAAATACGTTCCTAGTTGTTATACATTATTGGAGAGCTAAGAAAACGGTTATGTTTTTAAAATAATCTGCAAGCCAAGTTTCATGACTTTATTTTAAAAGCATTTTAGAGGAAATCTCAAAAAAAAAAATTGAAATAATCGCATTTTTGAATTTGGACCGATAATAGTTGTTTTAATATTGATAATTAACCAGTGTTTAATCATTTTTATAAATCAGAAGAAAAAAGTAGATTTAGATTGATACTTTATTTAAATAAATTTTTAATGTTGCATTTTTGACTTATTTTGAAAAAAGCTAACTCAAAAATGAGGTTCACTTTTTTTTTTATTGCTGTAGAACAGCAGACAGGCTGACGGCCCGCTTAGAATTTAGCAGTTACCGTCGCCTATGGGTGTTTGTAACGTCAGTGGCATCGCGAACACGCTGCTGTCCCATAAGGGTACAGGAACTTGGGTCACTAATGGCGGAACACAACACAAGGTTATTATGGCGGCATACTTAAGACCAAAGGTGGTCGCCATCCAGACGGGCTTGAGGCTCTACCACGTAGCTAGGGTGGGTTGTTTTGTCGGCTTTTACGACAGGCCGACCCCGGCCGCAGAGGTTAGTATTCTTTCTCCGCCCCTGCACGGATAAAACTTTTGCATAATCTTACAAATATTGTTATAACATGGCGCTGTTACAAATTATCATTTTAATTTTACTTTTGTCTCTTCTAAAAAAGCGTTTATCAGTTTCAAACATATTTGGATATTCTTTAACGAAAATACCAATTTGATAAATATAAAAATTTGTAATACTTAGTAATTTAAATTTTTTTAAACAGAGGTCGACAAGAGCCTAAAGGCTTCACACCACATATTGATCTGACACATTTTTTTTTGTACCAGAAGTACCCAACATGCGTCTAGTTTCCCACACCAATAAGCCATATCTGAGAATAATAATAATAATAATAATATATTTCTCAAATAAATTTATAGATTATTGTACTTTAAATTAAATTAATTAAAATTAAATTAAACTTTATGACGGTGAAACTTAAATACTACAAACTTAAATAAAATGACTAAAAGTAGATGAAATAAAATCCCCTCAGGGGCGCTCCTCTGTCCGAGGAGTGCACGGGTGTGCGTACCCGAGGTACCCGAGCATCCGTTGCCTCACTCCCCTTCCGTCCGAGGTGACAGAGTCCTACCTTTCTTCCCGTCTACCTCCCACATCCTTTCCCAAATTCGCTCTCTGTTCGTGGCACGGTCCCCGGTGGGATGGTTGCGAGTACTGGTTGGGGTCCCAGGTTCTGTCCCGGGCCCTGATTTGGTAGTCGAAACCATGCCCATTTCGACTGCGCCTGCACAGAGGGTGTTCCTGGGGCGGGAACGGTATCTCCGCTGTCCGTCAGTCTTGCTGGGCCGGCTACGACGTGAGGCGACTCCCTGGTTTTTCTAGAGTGTCGTCTGGTAGTCGTACCCACGCCTGACTGCCACGCGGCGGAGATGCCAGTCCCGTCCCGTCCGGAATCCCCCAGCTTTGGGGGCTGGAGCTGGGGGACCTATAACAGCCCTCCCGAAGCTCAAGGTCCTGTGGCGCGCCGATGGGCTGCATGGCCGGGGGGTAAACCCGGTCCCAAGCGCCACACCACAAAATAATGAACATGAAGTCGGTAAATGCGAAAACACTACCCCAGGGAGGTACCACCCGACAGGGTGGAGAATCCTCCCCTGCGCCTCCGGGCGCAGGCATGGGCCCAACGTATTCTGGGGGGGCCCACATTTCCCGAGAACAATCACCTTTGGTGATATTGGAGCGGTTGCCTGCGAAAGGCGGAGTTTTGAGGAACGAGGGAGAGGACTCGGACGGTTCGGTCCGCTCGGGGATGTCTTTTCGGACAATTCCGAGCGGCACGAGCTCCCGAGCGAACACTCCCTCTTGTGCTGGTCCCGGTTCCGTCCTGGGCAAGCGCAAGAGGGGATTTAGGAGGTCCCGGGATCGCTCCGGGGGGGGAAACGACCCTGGAGCATCAACGTCCGAGGAAGATACTTCGGCAGTTTCGGCCGCCACAAGCGGCGGTCCGTCAAAGCGTGGACGAGGTCGCCCAGCGTCGACTGGGCAGTACGTTGGGATAGGGAGGGCTCGGAGGGAACTCCAAGTGGCCCGGGCTGAGGCGAAGGAGCTCGCGAAATACGAGGAGGAGCTCCGCCACCAAGTCCGCAAGGAGGAGGTGGCGCGCCGGGTCCACTCCAAGCTCTCCCTAGAGGCATCGACATCCTCTCGAGCCCAGAAGGGCAGAGAGAAAGACAATAGAGAACAACAGATTGAGGTCACCGCACAAACGTCGGTTGACCTCCAAAACGCTCTGGATGGGGCCCTGGCAGCAATCACAGAGGTGGCCGGGGTCTCCAAGGGCCTTAAAGGGACCTGTCAAAAGGCCCTTAAACAGTCTGTGAAGACGGTGCGGGAGGTAATTTCAGAACTCAGCTCCCGCACAGAATCGGAAGAGGTGGGACGGCTGGCAGCCGCCAATCGCCGGATGCAGGGCGAATTGGCCGATCTCCGGCAGGAGGTGGCTCGCCTCACGGCACAGGTTAGTACGCCCAGCCGCCCCGCCCCGACCTCAACAAGGACGGAGACCAGCCAGCCCCCCCCAGCAGCGCATGTTGAGCCGGAAGAGTACCAGCTCTTCATGCGCGGCGTCATGGTTCAGGTAGGGACCATGATCGACGCCAAGCTGGAGGGGCTGAAGGACCGCCTGCTGCCCGCGCCTCGCTACCGGCCACCACTGGCCCACGAGGTGCGGCGGGCAGCGGCGGTCACCCGGACTGAAATATCGGTGGCAGATTACCCGCCGCTTCCCGCCTCGAAAAAAGGGGGCAGAGCGCAGGGCCGAGGAGCGACAGTGGCTGCGCCCACGAAAAATGCGCAACCAACAGCCAACACACGAGGGGTAGTGCTTCCGCCACCTCCTCTGGAGGAAGGATGGACGGTTGTGGCCAAAAAGAATACGAAGAAGAAGGCGACGACCGTCCCTCAACCACCCGCAGCCAGGCAGGCGGCAGCATCGGCCATACCACCTAGGCCCAAGCAGCCGCCGCCGGCTACTAAGAAGAGGAGGAAGAGGGGTCCCCGCAAACTCAGGGCCCCGAAATCCGCCGCTATCACCCTAACCATCCGCCCTGAAGCGGCGGAGAGGGGGGTCACCTACGGGGGTCTCTTGGCGGAGGCCAAGACCAAGGTGGACATCGCCGCCCTTGATATCCAGGGCGGCATCAAGATGAAAACTGCGCGGACGGGGGCACGCATGATGCTGCTCTCTGGCGCTGACCAGGGGGCGAAAGCCGATGCCCTCGCCGCGCGGCTGAAAGACGTCTTCAAGGAGGAGGACGTCAAAATAGCGAGGCCCGAGAAGTGCGTCAAGGTGCGCATCTCGGGCCTCGACGATTGCACAACGGCGAACGATGTGGCGGCTGCCATCGCTCGCGCCATCGGCTGCCCCGCGGAGAAAGTGACGTCCGGGGGTATCCGCATGGGGCGCGACGGGACGGGCACGACGAACGTGCTTGTGCCGGTGGTGGCCGCCAACGATCTGAAGAGGTTGGGCCACATTCTGGTCGGCTGGGCCTCGGCACTCGTCGAGGTGCTGGATAAGAGGGAGCCGAGGTGCTTCAGGTGTTTGGCGCCGGGTCACCTTGCGGTGAATTGCAAGTGCCCAACGAGCCGCAGCGACGCCTGCTACCGCTGCGGTCAGCCAGGGCACTCGGCCGCCACCTGCAAAGCCACGCCCCATTGCGTGGTCTGCGCGGCGGCCAGCAGACCGGCCAACCATAGGGTTGGGGGAGGCCCGCCGCTATGCACCTGCCGCCGCACCGGCCGACCGGCAAATCCGGCGACAGAGGAAAAAGAAGTAAAGAAGACCAGCCGCTTCGTAGCGAAACGCCAGGCGAAAAAGCGCAGGGAGAAGGCTAGAAGAGCAAAACGCAGGGCCGAAGCTGCCACGGGGGAGATCGCCCCCCCGCAGGCGCAGGCCCCAGCGGCTGAGGAGATGGATATCTCAACCAAATAATGGATATCCATCTCCTCCAAGCGAATCTGAACCACTGCGCCAACGCTCAAAATCTAATGATTCAGAGCTTGGCGCAGTGGAACATCGGTATCGCCGTTGCCGCCGAGCCATACTACGTCCCCACCCGAGGCGATTGGGTTGGGGATCTGGACGGCATGGTGGCTATACACGCCAGGACCGCCGCGGGTACCCCGCTCCCCACGGAAGTGGTGAGGGGCAGGGGCTACGTCGCGGCCAGATTCGGGGAGATAGTGGTCGTGGGCGGCTACTTCTCCCCGAACAGGAGTCTCGCCGACTTTGAAGGGTACATGGAAGAGTTGGGCAACGCGGTCCAGCGGTTCCTCCCGCGCCCCGTGCTCGTCCTCGGGGACCTCAACGCCAAATCTCAGGCCTGGGGTTCCCCGCGAACCGACGCGCGGGGTGAGCTGGTAGAGGACTGGGCCGTGGAGAGGGGTCTGGAAATCCTCAACCAGGGTCGCGAGCACACGTGCGTGAGGCAGTTGGGGGGGTCAATCGTCGACGTGTCGTTCGCGTCGGCCCTCCTGGCCCGCCGTGTGCGAGGCTGGAGGGTGCTCACGGGCGTTGAGACGCTGTCGGATCATCGCTACATCCGGTTCAGCGTCTCCGCCCGTCAGCGAGAGCCTCCAACCCAGGTGACCCTGTTGGGTGACTGTCCGCGCTGGACACTTGGAAAGATGAATCGGGAGGTTTTCCGCGAGGCCTTGACCGTCGCTACGTGGTCGAGGCCGGGCGACGTACCTCCCGATGACGTCGACGAGGAGGCGGAGAACCTGCGGTCGCTTATGACCGACGTCTGCGACGCGGCGATGCCGAGGCGGGGGCCACACCGACCCCCGCGCCAGGTGTACTGGTGGAATGCGGAGCTCGAGCGGCTCCGCAGGGCGTGCAACTACGCCCACCGCCGGTACACCAGGCTCCGAAGACGGAGTCGCCGCGATGCGGACAGAGCGGCCGCGGAGGCTCAGCTCTACGGGGAGTACCGGAGCGCCAGAAACGACCTCCATCTCGCTATACGCGAGGCAAAGGCGGCGGCGTGGGAGGAGCTCTTGGCCAGCTTAGATCAAGATCCTTGGGGGCGACCCTACAAAACGGTGCGGGGCAAGCTCCGCCCGTGGGCGCCCCCGCTGACCGAGAGTCTCCCCCCGCGCCAGGTGGATGGTTTTGTCGGCGCTCTGTTCCCCACGAGGGCTGAGCACTCGCCTCCTGCCATGGTCCCGCCTCATTGGGATGAGAGGGACCCTAGCGCGGACGACGACCCCGTACCCGACGTGGACCGGGCAGAGCTGGGGGCAGCGATGTTGCGGCTGAAGGCCAAGAACACGGCCCCCGGCCTCGACGGCATACCGGGGCGTGCGTGGGTTCTGTCCCACGACGTCCTGGAGCCCCGACTATTGAGGCTCTTCGACGCGTGTCTGCGATCGGGCCGGTTTCCCAGCAGATGGAAGACGGGGAGGCTGGTCCTTATCGCGAAGGAGGGGCGCCCGGCGGACTCACCGTCTGCCTATCGGCCCATCGTGCTGCTGGACGAGGTGGGGAAGATCTTCGAAAGGATCCTCGCAGACCGCCTCGTCCGGCACCTAGAGACAGAGGGGCCGAACCTGGCAGACGAACAGTTTGGATTCCGCCAGGGGCGCTCCACTATTGACGCAATCACGCGTCTGAGGAGCCAGGCGGGGGACGCAGTTGCTCGAGGTAGGGTGCTATTGGCGGTGTCACTTGACATCGCCAATGCCTTCAACACCCTGCCGTGGAGCTGCGTGCGGGAGGCGCTCAAGTACCATCGGGTGCCTCCCTACCTCCGTCGCATAGTTGGGGCATATTTGAGTGATCGTGCCGTCGTCTATCCGGTCCAGGGTGGGCAAAGTCGGCGAGACGTCGTGTGCGGTGTTCCACAGGGGTCGGTCCTGGGCCCCCTGCTGTGGAACATCGCATACGACTGGGTCCTGAGGGGGGCACTCCTCCCCGGCGTCGGCGTCATCTGTTACGCCGACGACACGCTCGTCACAGCGCGCGGGAGGAACCCCCGCCAGGCGTGCCTTCTGGGCACGGCTGGGGTGGCGCACACAGTGGCAAGAATCCGGCGACTAGGCCTGGAGGTGGCCTTGAACAAGACGGAGGCCGTAATATTTTACGGGCCCCGTCAGAGGCCGCCACCGGGCCTGAGCATAACGGTAGGAGGCGTCCACATCGCCGTCGGGCCGTCCATGAATTATCTTGGACTGGTGCTCGACGGGCGATGGGACTTCGCGGCACACTTCGAGCGCCTGGCGCCGAGGCTAGTTCGGGCGGCGGCGGGACTCTCCCGTCTGCTGCCGAATATCGGCGGGCCGGGCGCAGTGTGCCGCAGGCTCTTTGAGGGAACCGTGCGGTCGATGGCCCTTTACGGGGCCCCGATCTGGGCGGATCGCCTGACGGCCAAAACGACGGCGCTGCTTCGCAGGCCGCAGCGCGTCCTGGCCGTCAGGGCGATAAGGGGATACCGCACGGTGTCCTTCGAAGCGGCCTCCCTGCTGGCCGGATCCCCACCATGGGACCTCGAGGCCCGGGTCCTGGCGCTGTTGTACCAGTGGCGCCGGGACGCGGCCGAGCGTGGCTCTCGCCCCGCGCCTCGCGAAGTTGAGGCAAAGCGGGCGGAGCTGCGCGACGTGGTGCTCATGGTGGAGTGGAAGGAGCGCCTCGCGCACCCCAGCGCGGGCCTCGCCACCATCGAAGCGGTGAGGCCCGTCCTGGCTGAATGGTTGGAAAGGCGCCACGGCGCCCTGACCTTCCGCCTGACGCAGGTCCTCTCGGGGCATGGTTGCTTCGGGAGGTACCTGTGTCGCATAGGGCGGGAGATGACGTCAGGGTGCCACCACTGTGGCGCGGGCGACGAGGAGGACACGGTGAACCACACTGTCGCCGTGTGCCCTGCGTGGCGCGAGGAGCGCCGCGCCCTCGTCGCCCAAATCGGCGTGGACCTGTCGCTCCCGGCCCTGGTTCTGTCCATGGTCGGGGGCGATCCTGGATGGACGGCCGTCGCCTCCTTCTGCGAGGCAGTCATGTCCGCAAAGGAGGCGGCGGAGCGGGAGCGGGAGTCAACCACCACACTCCCCTCCCGCCAACGCAGGCCACGCCGGCGGCGCCGGAGGGCCAGTAACGACCTCCGGCCGCCGTAAAAAGCGGCCGCGGGCGGCCCCTCGGGGGAGGACCCGCCGCCCGCACTATTACCGCGAGGGTGAGGGCTGCGTGCTGTTCCGCGGCCCCCCTCAACTCCTAGAGTTGTTAGGAGAGCGCCGGGGGGACGAAACCCTGACCCCCTGGCGCCAACACTTTAGAAGGGGCCCGCCTCAAGACAAAGGGCGGGCCGGCGCCGGCCCGGGCCACGAGATCGGCAGGCCATATATCCGTGGGCCCGGGCGTAGGCGATAGGAGAACAGCGGGGTTTTTTAGTGGGTAGTCGGAAAAATCCCGGAGTCCCACATATCCCTCGGTCCCCCCGGGCCGGGGGAACCCGTCAAGAGAGGTTTTTCCCCGAGACCAAAAAAAAAAAAAAAAAGATGAAATAAAATAATTGATTCCACTTGCTCCAGAACTAGATCTTATCTGTATCTCTGGGGCAAGTTTATTCTCCCATTTTTAATGAAATGATTCTGCATAAATGAATATTATATATTTTACAACGTGAGTTATTATGCGCGAGTGTGAGGAAGTGTTTGTGCGTGCACGTGTGTGTGTGTGTGTGTTTGTTTGTGTGTATGTTGGAATTAAAATTAAAATGGAACCAACCTAGCCGTGAAAGGCTGCAAGTGCAGTCTTTTCAGTAGTTTAGTTATAACACGTATTTATTTACAAAAGTATTGTTTATTAGTTATCTATAACACAAGTACTACATTCGGACTACATGGCGATGTGTTTTTTTTATTGCTGTATGACAGTAGACAGGCTGACGGCCCGCTTATAATTTAGCAGTTACCGTCTAGTGGCATCGCAAACACGCTGCTGTCCCATAAGGGTACAGGAACTTGGGTCACTAATGACGGAACACAACACAAGGTTATTATGGCGGCATACTTAAGACCACAGGTGGTCGCCATCCAGACGGGCTTGGCGACCTACTACGTGGCTAGTACGTGGTTGTTTTGTGGCCTTTTACGACATGCCGGCCGCAGAGATATTCTTTCTCCGCCTCTGCACGGATAAAAATTATACCATATTTATTTAAATATTTGTGTTCGAAGTTATTTGTTTGATTTAGTTTTAAATTGGTCGTCTACTATGATCCGCCATTTTGTTTAAAACAAAACCTTTAAAGGTGTGACGCCCCAAAGAGACATTGTTTTTTTTTTTGCTCGACTCAGGTAATAATGATTCATTCGTAAAGGCTCGCTCCGTACGGTGCAATCCGTTTTACCTCTTCAGTCAAATATTTAACGTATGTTCCGAGACACTTCGACCTAGTTTGGAGGCACATATATGACAACCTGCGTGGCGTTTATGGCTTTTTTATTGATGTGAGACAGCAGACAGACTGACGGCCTACTTAATAGCAAGCAGTTACCGTCGCCAATAGATGTTTGCGACGCTAACGGCACCGCGAATACACTGCTGTCCCATAGGGTTCCAGAAACCTAAGTCACTAATGCCGTAACACAACAGGAGGTTATTATGGCGGCATACTTAAGACCAAAGGTGGTCGCCATCCAGACGGGCTTGAGGCCGTACCATGTAGCACCACGTCCCCGGCCGCAGAGGGCAGTATTCTTTCTCCGCTCCTGCAAAACAAAGTCGCTTCCCGCTGTCTGTCCCTATGTATGCTTAGATCTTTAAAACTACGCAACGGTTTTTAATGCGGTATTTTAATAGAGTAATGTAATGTGGTAACAAACATATTTTTGTGCGCTTAAATCTAAAACACTGGCTAAACCTTACGAGATAGATCAAATTAATGTAGGTACTACGGTATCTTAAAAATATTGATAAAATAGTCCGCGATGGCTGAACCAATTTTAATGAATTTCGGTATAGAGATAGTGAACCTTGAAACGGAAGTTTAGGTTGCAACCGGGATACTACGCGCCCAGGGCACCGAAACGGAAGTTTAGATTGCGACCGAGATACTACGCTTAGATGATGATGATGATGACAATGAACCTTGAAGAAGGCCATAGGTTTACTATACCTTTATTATTGTTTTCTTTTTTTAATTTATATGGCAAAACAACGTTTGCCGGGGCTAGTATATAATACAAGTGAAAACTAAACACGCCATATATTTGAATATAGCTGAAAAAACCGGAGATTTCCCTTCCCTGTGACCAAGCGTGGAATTTTGAAAACCCCTGAACGGGTCACGCTTAATGAGTATATTCCCTTAGCGCTGGGAAGCTTAGCGATTTAGCGACCTTCGAAGAGCAACCTACAAGGTTTCTTGGTGTAGCCAAACGCCACGGTGATCCCTTAGCTAGGTATGGAAAGGGGCCTTGGAGGTTTGTATAGATTACCTTAACTCAAGAAACCATATATTATATACAAATGTTGACGTCGTCACGATTGCTAATTTGGACTTGTGACGTCTTTACGGGGTGGATTACGTCACTGCCACCCTCTACATGTTGCCAACAATTTGCATAATTATTCATTAATAAAAATAACATTCTTATTATAGCACTGTACCCAGTAAATGGATCTTATTTGAAATAGCGCCATCTACCCCCTCAAATAAAGCAACAGACTGCTTGCGTTATGGATACTAGACAACTGATACTACTTACATACTTTTATTTTGTAAATATATAAACCGGAAACTAGACCAGGACCAATTTTATTCAGATTAGATTAGAACACCTTTTTTTCAATTTTTTTCACCTTTTTTCGCAATGGCTAACGCCGCTAAGCCTGTTTAGACTACGGGTTCGAGTCCAGTCCCAAGACTGATATACCGCTTATACACTATTTTGTAAACAAATCCATATGGGGAATCGAGCACGTGACACGCCTGAGCGTACCTCCGTCACTGCGCCACGGAGGTTATAAGTTTATCCCAACTTCAGAATAAATCAAATGATTAAGGTTAATACAAAAAGGTTTATTATTTTTTGCTTTTCAGTTTTTTCGGCGGTTTAATTTTTTTGTTAAAAAGTTTTTATTTTATAATTTTTTATGGCTTAATCTACTAATTACTACATGCTTAAATAAATCACTTCTGCCAAAAGTTATGCGTGGTCATAGATATAATCTTAGGGATGGAATTTTATTCCCAAATTTATATGGGACCAACTTCGGGGTATACCCTATCTAATAAAAAAAGGTATTTTTAAAATCGGACTACTCTATAAAAAGTTATGCGTGGTCATATCTAAACAAAAAAGAAAAAATATATACGCGTCGAATTGAGAACTGCAAAGCCATGACCAATAGATCCTGTGACAAAGGCTTAAGTGACGACCGGGGTTTTAAAGTTATTACGGCGTAGAGACCAGGACCCTTGGTCTCTTCATACTAAATATTCAAATATTTATTATAAAGCACATTATAATAAAATATTTGAAAGATTTAACTTAAGTTAATCAATTATTCAACGGAAACCGATATTATCGAAAAAATATTTTCCTCATAATATGCTACAATAAAAAAAACATACATAGGTGTATATGGGATATGAGCACTTCCTGCCCCCCTAATCCCAATGTGGGGTGGGAAGAACATATCCTCTCCTTCCAGTCTCCTCTATTAGTAGTCGTCTTTAATCACACTTTTCTTTACGGATGTGGAGCGTGGGTGGTGCTGGAGTGACACAAGCAGGCACTGCGAGTCACGGAGATGAATATGATGCGGTGGAGGAACTCTCGCATTGTGTGTGTCGCCTTCGCTGGTATGGCCACGTTTTACCGCAACCGGCTACTTATGTGGGGAACAATAACTGGCCATGCCGCCACTTGATGTCGTAGCGGTTGATATGCGTGCCAATGGACTGACCACCAGAGATGCCGAAGATCGTGCGAAGTGGAGAAGAAAATGTCGGAAAGCCCTGGGTCCCCAGGGCGCCGAAGCGAGAGTTTGGGCTGCAACCGGGATTCACCGCTAAGATTATGATTATTCACACTTTTCTTGCCATATCTTGACTTTTACGTATACATGGATACTGACAGTGGAACTGGTGCTCAATGTCAAGTCACTCAGCGGGCTATGGTGGGCTACATTCGGTGTTTCTTTTATAGATAAAACCGAAGAAATCCGTAACAGAACTGTATATATTTGTATATTTATATATAACACTAGCTGTGCCCGCGACTCCGTCTGCGTGGAATAGTGACCTTATCGCTAAGGGGTATGAAAAATAGATGTTGGTCGATTCTCAGACCTACTCATATTGAGCATATTGCTCACAAAATTTCATGAGAATCGGTCAAGCCGTTTCGGAGGAGTACGGGAACGAACATTGTGACACGAGAATTTTATATATAAGACTAGCTGACCCGGCAAACGTTGTTCTGCCATATAAATAATAAAATGTCAAAAAAATAAAAAATAAATTTTGGGGGTGGGTCACCCCTAACATTTAGGGGGATGAAAAATAGATGTTGGCCGATTCTCAGACCTACTCAATATGCTCACAAAATTTCATGAGAATCGGTCAAGCCGTTTCGGAGGAGTATGGCAACGAAAACTGTGACACGAGAATTTTATATATTAGATGTATTGCTTTAATAGTTATAAATATATGTGTGTTGTGTGTGTATGTGTATGTATGCATTTATATGTGTACCAGCTGGATGACCGAGCTTTGCTCGGTATTTTTTTTATAAATTGTGTTTTTTTGGAAATTAACAATTGATTTTCTTAGTCTAACCTCAAAGCAAACACTCATTGACTTCGTGTTACTTAAACAACGCCATCTGCTGGAATAGCTTTAGTGTTGTTGTGTCGTTAAAGCAATTTAAAAAAAATAGTATTATTATTCGCCGATAGATGCCAGGAAGAGTCATTTTTCAGTTTAAATTGGGACTACTCAAACGCCACCTTTTTGTTATTTTTCTTCCAATAAAAAAAAAGCGAATAAAATGACATTTTCTAGAAATGATTCCTAGCTAGCTCGATTTATCGCCCCCGAAACCCCCCGTATACTAAATTTCAATAAAATTGTTGGAGCCGATTCCGAGATTCCAAATATATATATACAAGAATTGCTCTTTTAAAGATATAAGATAAAACAATATTATTATAAAATTTATTTTTAACTATTGTGCAACTGAACCCTGTCCTAGTTTTTGTGCCATATTTCTTTCTCCATCCCAAGGTTGTCTGGAAGAGATCGCTGTCAGCGATAAGACCGCCATTTGTACCTAATTCTAAGCTGTTTTTTGTATTGTTTCATTAATTATATCTATACAAATAAATAAAATTGGAGGGTCTGTTTGTAATATTAAAATAACCGCTTTTTACTAAGTGCATTTGGATGTATACACGGTACATATACCAAAACAACATTTTTTACAATTTTTGTCTGTCTGTCTGTTTGTTCCGGCTAATCTCTGAAACGGCTGGACCGATTTTAACGGGACTTTCATTGGTGGATAGCTGATGTAACAAGGAGTAACCTAGGCTACTTTAATTTTAGAAAAAAAAAATTGTTTTAGCTAAAAATGACCAGTTTCGGAAATGTTAGTCCAATTTAACTTGACCTCCGATATATATCATCAACCATACGAAATAGGGTACAGCTTAGGCTGGACCTTTTAGGTTGTTATTCAATTTAAGTGGACCTCAGATTTATATCATCAATCATACGAAATAGGGTTTAGCTTAGGCTGGTTTGGTAGGTTCGAACGCACGTATTCCGGAGGCGCATGGTGTAACAGTTTCATTCGATAACACTCACTGTTTGCATATTTCATATATTTTAGAGTTTCTAGGGTTTGTAATCAAAAATAAACCAAAAGATATATTCAAAAAATGCTCGCCAAAGTCACTATTCCACGCGGACGGAGTCGCGGGCATAGCTAGTTGTACAATAAAATATACATATATTCCAAAAAGTAATCAACTTAGCTTGCAAAATATGCAAGCTCAAGTGATAATGGGCCGGTGACGTTTGTAGCAGTACCGACGGGCGATGGCAAACGTGTCCTAGAGTGACGACAGCGTCTCAAACAAAACGCCCTGCAGTCCGATGGAGCGATCACCTGCGCAGTTGTCGGTCAAAGTAGGATGGGAAAAGAGACCGAATTTGTGGCGTAAATTTGGGGAGACCTACGCAACATGAAAATAACAAATGAAATATCGGAAACCTGGACATCCCAATCTGGGATTTGTGTGATCCTTCAATCCATCTCACTGTTGGACTCAGTCAGTACAGGGAATGGACAGTGTACCCGCCACGCTATTTAAGGCGGATTGACGGGTTCCACATACCGGTAATGTCGCCACTACTCAATTTTATCATACTAATATTATAAACGTGAAAGTAAGTTTGTTTGTTACGCTTTCACGCGAAAACTACTTAATTGATCATCGTGAAACTTTGTACACATAATCTTGGAGGTATTAGAAGTAACATAGGATACTTTTTATTGAAAAAAAACCTAAAAACTAAATAACTTGTGAATTGTATCGTCGAGCTATTGGTATTATTGGAGCAAAACTTCCTTCTTACGTCTTACGATCAGGACACGTGACCTGACGCTGCTGTCTCATAAGGGTACAGGAACTTGGGTCACTAATAAAAAAGTTACTATGGCGGCATACTTAAAGACCAAAGGTGGTCACCATCCAGACGGGCTTGGAGCCTTACCACGTAGCTAGAGTGGGTTGTTTTGTCGCCTTTTACGACAGGCCGACCCCGGCCGCAGAGGTCAGTATTATTTCTCCGCCCGTGTACGGATAGTCCCTGAAGGAAGATAATGACTTTTTCTAAGCCAGCATTATGCTGAGTTAGGTCCAATTTAGGACACTGGTTTCTAGACTATTTTTTTTTTATAAAATTATGATGTTTTATAAAATATTGTCTTAAATAAATATTTTATTTCTTTCTTTCTTTTTACGACAGGCCGACCTGGGTCGCAGAATAGTATTCTAATGCCGCCCCTGCATTAAGAGACGGCGCGCGGCCCATTGGTCGGGTTTACCTGCCCTCACCATGCCCCAAGTTCAAAATAACGGGATATGCTAAGAGGCATTTCCTTCTCGGAATTTCTCTATATAACATAGCAGTGTCGCGTCCGCCCACGTGGCTATTGCAACCGAGCACCTAGCTAGTATGTGAGAACCGGGATGATCGCGGCGATATACGTCTCCCAGAGCTTTTGGGGGGGTAATATAAACAGATATGTAGTTATTTTTTTATTGCTGAGACAGCAGACAGGCTCACGGATGCGACACCAGGGGCATCCACACGCTGCGGTTCGCGTACCGAACTGGAATGTGGGTTACTTATGTCGGAACACAACACAAGCTTATTATGGGGGCATAGGGCATACTTATAGACGGAGGTTGCCATTCAGACGGGCTTGAGGCCCTACCACGCAGTTTACCTACCGACCCCGGCCGTATGGGTCAGTATACTTACTAAAAGGAACTAAAGACAAAGTTTTTTGAAAGACGAACCCACACTCTAAATAAGATTTAAAGCATATTTGATGATCAGGAACGTTATTTATCTTATCCGTGCAGAGGCGGAGTCGGCCTGTCGTAAAAGGCGACAAAACAACCCACCTACGTGGTAGGGTCCCAAGCCCGTCTGGATATCGACCACCTTTGGTCTATGCCCTCATAAGCAATTTGCTGTCCTACAGCAATAAAAAAAAATTATGACCTCAAAGGCTCGTCCAGTGAAATATCCTGGCAGAAAGCAAGTTACCGGAGATTTGTTCCATTTTTAGCGAGGAATAAATTTTTTTCTTAAAAACTTTATTTTTAAATAAATGACGATATTGAAATAGTGTTTGCAACAAAAAGTTTTTATAAACAAATATTATATTCATAATTAGAATTTGACTGTCATTCGAGTTTCAGAAAAATAATTTTGTACATATATCACGATTCACCGAAAAATTAATTTTGTAATTAGAAGCGACATTCACACTCCAAAAATCTAATACAGATAGATATTGTAAATTATGACTTCTGAAGGTTTTTAAAAATTCAAATTTAAAATAGATAAAGTGCGGCGATTCCACGGCGTTAGGTGTTTACGTGCGTCGAACCGAAAACCGGTTAGTTATAAAAAAAAGAAGTATAAAACCCGTATGAGCTAGGTACGAGCAAGCATAACCTACAACAGGAATGTTAAAACTCCCTCCAAAATATTATGTTTCTATTTTCTAAATAATATGACAAAGATCACTATATTGGCAAAAGGGGTTATAGACCTATCGTTATAGAAAAAAAAAACATGAGCATACGAGGGATAGTCCTCCGTACCTCGCTTCGATCAGTGGCAGCCGCCCCGCTTGAAGTGTATTAAAACCTCACACAGGGGTGCACTACCCCGCATTTCTCGTACACAATACTAAAACACTACCACCACTTACGATGTTTCTATTGCTCTTCTTCCTCATACGACCATCGCGCTCCGTTTATCCATTTAACTATTTTACAACTACACAGAACTACACAAACACCAGAATTCTTACTTTCACTAACATTGAGGTTTTTTTAAAGTTTTTTTTAAGACCGAGCCGATGAGGCGTTCTCGCGTCCGCCGGCCGGTACCACGGCGTCACGTCTCACGCAAAGTCACTTCGAGGCTTGCTCTAATATCACTTTTTACATTATTTCACTGATTATTTGAGGAAAATATAAGTCTTCGCCTCATGATAATCGCGAAGCGTGGTGCATTGTATTTCGTACAGTACTCGCGATGTTTCGCTCGATCGTACTGCTTCGCGCTCGACCGCGTCGTCGCGGCTCGCGACGAGAGCTGCGCGGGGGGACGGTCCTGCATTATCGACATTTAAAGGGGCTGCTATACCGACAATTTCAATGGACAGGAACAAGAGCCGTAAAGTGCTTTAAGCTAGCATTGCGCTTAAAGCGCTTTATCAAGTTGTATATTAATATAATAAATGATTTTAGGCAAGATACGATAATTTTTTAGTCGTTAAATCTTTAATTTTTGTCTATTCTTCTTCTTCTGAAACTGCCACTCCATTACTGGAGGTTGGCCGTTAGCTCTGAAAACTTCTCCCTGTCTTGAGCCATCCGGAATAGTTGTCCTGCGCTGCTGATTCCGATCCACTCCCTAACGTTCCGCAGTCATGATTTCTTCCGCCTTCCAGAGCGCCGTTTTCCCTGTATTTTGCCCATCATTATTAATTGAAGCAGCTGATATCTGCCATGGCACAACACATGCCCCATTGATATTCGATTTTGCGTTTTTTGACGGTGTGCAATAATATTCGGGTCATACCAGCACGCTGAAGCACCTTCTCGTTGCTAACTTTCTGGGTCCAGCTTATACGGAGTATACGACGATAGCACCACAACTCAAACGCCTCTAAGTGCTGCCTGGTGACTTCCTTTATGGTCCACGATTCGCTGCCGTACATAATGCCGTACATTTTGTCTATTAGCAATCTCAATCATTAAAAAGAATATATATCGTTTGTTGAAAGGACAGATTATTTCTTATCAATTTACTTTAAAGTTTCTTAATTTGTTTGTTTGTCTTATTTACTTAACCCCTCCTTCATTAATGAACTGAATTAGATAATTATATTAACTTGTTTATATACTATACAGCAGAACCTTGATGAGCCGAAAACCTCCTCTACAACTAGAAAAAATAAATTTAATCTCTGTATCTCGAACATTTATTAGCAATATTTAATTTTACAATCTTTACAACTCGATAATTGGGAAACCGATCTGCAGAATTTACTGATAATGTAAATCGTTGTTTCTTATAACTAAGATTTTTATTTATTTTACTTCTTTCATTCAGAATTCGAATAAATCTACAAGTCGAATATTTCCTTACAAACTTCGCTAAAGTCGAAATCTTCCAGAACTTTTTGGCGTTTCCCTTCAAGTTCAACTTACAAAGGTTCTACTGTGTATACTATTTTATAAATATATAAAACTCTGGTAATTTTATACCATTACGGTCACTATGTGGAATCTATAATGCATCAGCACACATAACTACTTAGATAATCATAATGTAATACAAATTAAATTTAAATAATTTTACTAGGTCCAAACTATGATGAAAAAAGAGAATCTAATTGAAATATTGATGAAATTCATCCGGTTGATCCAAGAATCTAATTTTTCGATGTCTTTAAAATATCAACATAAAGTTAATGATAATTAAAATAATAATAAGCCTTTTTATTTCCTATCACTTAATTTATATATAAAATATAATATTATTATGAATTAAATACAATTAAATATTATTTAAAAAATACTAAATATTATATACCTACACTTGTTCTTGGATAGGAACCCCTATTCGGATTTAGGCCTCCTCCAGTTTTATATAGTTTTCTCGGTTTATAGCTTCATTCATCCACTGGATTTCTACTGTAACTACAATGTCGTCATTCCATCGTTTTTTTGGTCGTCTTAATCGCCTTTTATCACTCGGTCCTGTCCATCGTGTCGCTTCTATGGTCCATCGCTTATCTTTGTGCCGTGCCACGTATCTTGCCCATCGCAATTATGTAGAGCGGATAGTCACTTTTCATAATTTCCTTAAGTGACCAGTATTATATCCAACTAATATTGACTCGGCGTTCTACTTCTTCTTCACATCTATGTTGGAATGATATTTCTTTTCCTAGATATATGTATTCATTTACATACTTGAGGGGATTTACTTTCAGTTTTATTATATAAGTGTGTCCGTTAATTAGGAGTTTAGTTTTGTCTTTGTTCATCAATAATCCTACCTTTTCACTTTGTTCACTCAATTGAGATCATTTTTTCTAGATGTTTACTGCTTTCAGCAAAGAGGACTATATCATCTGCAAATTTGAGGTGATTTAGATAACCGTTATTGATTCTGATTCCTTCTTTTCCCATTTCAGATTATCGAAAATGTTTTATAGAATTGCTTTAAAGATCTTGGGAGAAATGGGGTCCCCCTGTCTCACTCCGCGTTCAATTAGTATTTTAGGTCCTCGTTTTTTTCTGGTTTTACACAGCTGGTGCTCTCCTCGTATATATTTTTCAAAATATTTTTATACTTTTCGTGGACACGGCATTTGTTAATGTTAGTAGTTTAGAGTTTCTGTAACTGATGTGGCTTATAAGGCTTCTGATAGTAAGATGTATATGTGAATAGAAAGCATTGAAATAAAAATCCAACAAAAAATAAAACAGCAAAGCAATAACCCCATATTGTTTTCAATAAAAAACTAGTAACGGGTTTCATTAGTGCTTTTTTAAATAATTGCAAATTATTCAAGCGCTTTAATTGTTATAGTATGTATCATAAAAAAAATGTGATGCACGCGCTCTATAATATTCTATAGAAATATTAATACTATACAGTAAAATTATTATTACTGAATAAATAACTAACAATATTGGTATTGATTCCTAAAAATAAGGAAATAT
Source organism: Malacosoma neustria (assembly GCA_963693495.1). Classification (NCBI taxonomy): domain Eukaryota; kingdom Metazoa; phylum Arthropoda; class Insecta; order Lepidoptera; family Lasiocampidae; genus Malacosoma; species Malacosoma neustria. The sequence continues at coordinate 5,812,004 of OY856401.1, forward strand.
TTTAATACCTACAAACAAAAATGTCTTGTTTAAATTCAAGTTACAAGAATTTTTTCCTAGACCATCATCCATAGTAGTTTAGAGATTGACGGATAGATGGCAATATTAAATCATAAAAATAAAAACTATACAGTCTTGATACACAATAAATTCATGGAACGCGGCAATACGTATAGTTCAAAATCTTAATTATCTACTGCAATAGGAAATTAAATATAAAAAATTTAATATTCTGATCAAAATTACTTTTACATTTCATGTCTTAGCGACGTATAAAATAAAATTTTTGTGTTAATATTAATGCTTGTGAAAAATTACGAACGCATCTATAGTTTTTTAGATTGACAGGCTGGTCACACGTCACCGGTGATTTTTATTACGTTCAGAAACTTTATAATTTCAAACTTGAAAATCAACTGAAGTGAAACTTTATTGCATTATCAATTTATTAAATAATTTTTGGAATTAAAGTATAGATTTATTTTAATTTTCATACTTCCTTGTGGTCTAAAATGTTTAAGGTTTTACGTAAACAATATACGATATTTTTAAAATTATAATGTCAAGTTTATCTATGTACTAGGTTTTGGAACAACCTTTTTTATTTCAATACGTGTATCAAAAGTAGAAAGTAAGTTAGCCTTAGTTGGCCCTTCTTTAATTAAAATCTGTATATCTTAGTCACAAAAACGCAAAAGAAGACTGCAAAATGGCTATTAAATATATTTTATCCTTAATCGCTGCTTTTCTCGTAACTGGAACCGTAGGAGAAAGCTGCCAAAATCCACAAGTCGAGGCTTCATCTTTCACAAGTTTAGATGCAACGATTGTTACACAAATAGCGTATATTACCGAGTTTACATTGAAATGTGATAATCCTTTACCTGAAAACTACGCATTGTACGCAGAAGTGGATGGAAAACCGTTATCAGCTGCTCGTATTGGTGAAAACAAGTATCAGGTAACTAACCTTCTTTTACTACCCATCCCGGATCAATTTATTAAGAGATAAAAACTATGCAAGTTCAATGAGTAATTCACAGTTATAGGTTCTTCAGACGTTCCATATAAACTTAGGGTTAAAGAAACATATGAAGTTAATTAATTTGATCAGTTTCTTCTTCATCGTAACGCTTCAGTCAGAGCGGTCACGGTATTATTATTGAGGAGCTGATTCGCCTGACTATTATTTTTGGTGATTTTACTGCACTCGTGCCAGGGATCGTCCACTGCAGATTTAATCTGGTCGGTCCATTGCATGGGCAATCTGCCGTATATAGTGTTCTCCACTCTACCCTGTATGACGAAAAGCTCAACTGAGTCGCCCTCCCGCTTTGAGACGAAATGTTTAGACGATGTTTTCACCATCCCAACTTAGAAAAATGCCTTTAAGAGTATGATGTATATAAGTATATAAGAGTTATAATGTTGCATGGTCCTAATGCTCATGCAGAACTAAGTAACACCAGAGTTTTAGTGGGTATAACAGCAACATGAGCATCCTAGCCAGGATATGAGTGTATTACTCGGGAATGTGGGACTCTCGAGTAAGTCTACCTGCTTGTACTTTCCCAAGGTAGGGTGTATACAAACTTAAAATAAAATACTTTGGAATTACCTGCAAGGTTTAATTTTTTATTATGGTGAGACAGCAGACAGGCTTACTTAATATATAACTAGATACAGATAGAAGTATATAAGTAATAAGTAGTTACCATTTCGACAGCAGCAAAGAACAAATGGCTATCTACGAAATCACTAGTTGCCAGGAAAGCGTTTTTATGGTTGAATCGTACCGAAACCAGTGTCTTCTGAGTGTTGTCAACACAAGCTGCTTGTAGGCTACGGCTGTTTTTTTATGACTACCGGTATCTGTGTGGCTATTCCCGTAATTAGAAATTTAAATTTATAAACAAATATTAACAGGGAGCAAAAAGCCATTAGGAATAAGTGGTATTTTTTTAATGAAAACATTAAAAAAATATTAGATAGAATAAAGTATTCTGGATTCAATTCTGCAAAAAGGAGAATTTCACAAAAATGCAGTTGTCTTTTTTTTATTGCTCTAGGATAGCAGACAGTCTGATGGTCAACTTAGAATTTAGCAATTACCGTCATCTATGGATATTTGCAACATCAGTGGCAGTGCTGTCTTATAAGAGTTCAAGAACTTGGATCACTAATGCCGGATCACAACACAAAGTTATTATGGTGGCATACTTAGACCAAAGGTGGTCGCTATCCAGATGTGCTTGAGGTCCTACCATGTTGCTAGGGTGGGTTGTTTTGTCGTCTTTTACAACAGGCCAACCCCGGCCGCAGAGGTTACTATTCTTTGCCCCTGCATGGATAATTATTATTATACATAACTATATTATTTTCAAAACAAATCTTCAATATTTCCTTAATTTTTAAGGTGTCCTGGACGGAGGAGCCTGCAAAGGCAAGATCCGGTGTCCATGAAGTACGCATCTTAGATGAGGAAGGCTGGGCGTCGCTGCGCCGCGCTCGCCGTGCCGACCCAGCTGCCACTGTGGCACCTCTGCTTGCCATCCAGTTGAATCATCCAGGCAGTGAGTATTAATGAATATTCATTTAATAATGTGGAAATGGTAAAGGAGCAGGGGCTGACAAAATAGCTAGTCCATTTTGGAGAAATTTGCATGAACTGGACGAGGCATTTGTCAATAGGTACTCCAAAATTATAGACGTGGTTTAAGTTACAAAAGGAGGAACTTACATAATTCTGAATGAAGGCTTATCATTGTAATAATATGTCCCAATGAATGGTGATGATAATAATCCAGTATAAAGGGAAACTGGTCCGTGCCTATCCAGAAATATTGGCCATAGTCTCATGTGTGTATTATAACATAAATCTGATGTACCAACGGTGAAAGAAAACATTGTGAAAACCTACCGAAATCATCGGTATATGTAAGCCACCTTGCATAGTAGTGGGTATACTGCTCCCCTAAGCGGGAAAGGCCCTCTTAGAGGAGGTCTGAGCCCAGCCTTGAGACATTATAGGCTATTATAATCCTAAATTGAAATGACGTAATATTACATAATGGATGCAGATAGACAGCAGTATGTAAGACATTCCCTATTTTAGGACCTGGGTCCTTGAATAAAAACTGACTCTAGCTTTATTTACATGTATTCCTGTGTATACTTGAGTTTTACAATTTATGTAAATAAAATGATAGATGTCTGTAGTTGTGCTATGTGCATGTTGTGTATAGACACTTGGCCCTCATCTAAAAAAAAATTGCGATATCTTCATTTAATATAAAGTTTTAAGAAACATGTTTTATTTGCCATGGAAAAGTGGAGCAAGCGGTGTAGCACGCATGCGCGCGAAAATTTCCTTATTCGACCAGTGAAGCAGGCGGGAACAACTAGTAAATAAAAATGCCTTTACAATAGGTACTTAACCCACGAATGGGCAAAGGTCGAGTGTTCGAATGAGCTGGTTGCACCATAGACCACAACATACAAGTGATATATCCTCTTTTTTAAATAAAATGCTTAAATCTTCTTAATTCTTTTTTCAGGCTACTCCGGCCCCTGGGTGAATTCAGAAGTGCTAGCCACAGCCATCTCGATTCTGGTAGCATATGTTGCACTCCGTAACAAAAGCAAGATTCTCGCGTAAATTATTTTTTAATTTTAATTGTTAGTGATTTAAATTAAAATTGTATGATTTTTTATGTGATTGTTTTATTTGTGTAATTATCAGTGTAATTTTTTTTCAGGCTATATTTATATATTAAAATATAGACATGAATGCAAAGATGCATTCAATGGAAACAATAAGTGAAGCAACAAGCCACGTTTATACGTTTACGGGTCTCTGATAACCTATCACAAGAAAAAGAAGTATTACGAATGTATGTACATTGGCTCTAATGAATTACCTACATCAGTTTTCATAGAACCTTTGGAAGCAAAGCATTAGCTTGCTTTGCTTCAGGAAATGCTGTAACATTTTCGTGATGTAATATCCGTCTAATAGATATTTTAGATAACTAAATGTCAGTTGATAAGATTTTATGGCAACCACACTTATCATAATAATTTGTTGTCTTTGTTTTAAAAAATGCTTTTAAATCTTGCCTAAATAGTGTAGTACTGTAGTAACAACCAAGAGCCTACATAATTGGCTAATTTTCAAAATAGAAATTGGCGCTACTTAAAAAGATGTATGGACCAAATCCTTTCCCTATATTTTTAATAGAATTCAATTTCAACCATAACAATCAGCTGATCTAAGATATTGAGGTTATGTTTTTAAGAATTTTGGTCCCACAAAAATATATTCCTATTTGATTATAATGACCGTGAAGCCTCGTCAGAAGTCAGTAGAAAATGATGATGACCCAGTCGAAACTATGTTAAGGAAGACCGGTTGCATAGATTTGCATTATAAAGTGCAAGTAGGTTTTACTTATTTATATTTGCAGTGATTGATATAATACGGGATACGGGGATATTTATTATATACACGTAGACTCAATAATTTAAAAATTAAATTATTATCTATACATTCTCTGGAGGTCTACTATAAAACTCACGAAAATATAAAATTTATAAACTCTAAATGAAATCCACTTCTCGAAATCAATCGTATAGAAAACTGCAGAGTATGTAGGAAACTGGTGATTTGGTAAATTACATATATTTTTATCTTCCAGGAATGCATCGCAACGACTAAAGATTGGAGGAAATGTCAGACAGAAGTTAATAATTTTAGGGATTGTATAAATAAACACAAACAAGAAGACGGAGCTAAAGAAAAAAGTTAAATAAATGTTTGTGTGTTTCATTTCATCATTTAATTAATTTTTAATGTCCATTAAATTCGTGACAGTTTCTTTAAAGTCGGATTTAAAACACGACTAACTTCAGGTTAAAAAATGAATACTTCATAGCCAGGATCAATTTTGTACACTACCTAAGTAATAATAATAATATTACCATATTTCATTCACTACATAATATTCAGTTAAAAAGGAAAGGAGCAATGTTCAAATTTGCTATGACCTCATTTGTATTTTCACGGGTTACGTTTAGTACAAAAGAAGTCAAAATACTACAATAAATTAAAACACTGAACTGGCAGGACGTTCGACCTCCTTGACCAAGTGACCGAAAAACCACTAAACTGGCAGGACGGTCGACGTTCGACCTCCCTGACCAAGTAACGCTCAAACCAAAACTGGACGGGACGGTCGACGTTCGACCTCCCTGGTTACTCTAAACTTTAATTGGTCGTGCCATTACCATCTGTGTGTTCAGTGTTGTGACTTTAGCTGGTGCCGTGCAACACTTCCTCAGCGACCTGAACCGAACCGGCAAGGGGTGGAATCAAGATCAGCTCGCAAAATATGCAAGCTGAAGTGGCAATGGGTCGGTCACGTTTGTCGCAGTACTGATAGGCGATGGAGCAAACGAGTCTTGGAGCGGAGACCGTGTCTCGGCAGACGTGTGGAAGACACCCCCATCCCGATGTACCGGAAAAGGCACCGGGATGTGTGGCGCAACTTTCCTCAAGTCTATGTCCAGCAGTGGACTACGATTGGCTGATGACTAATAAAAATATTTCTATAGTTTATTCATATACTATTATATTTTTTGGTTACTTGTGTCACCTTGTGTGTATATAGCTTCCGTCGTAAAACTTTATTTAATGTCAATTGAATTTGACATTTCATTTTATTTAAAAACAAATCGCTTATCAGATTTGCACTTTTGCAGGTTAAAAAAATGTTTAAACGAGTAAAATTGTCCTATTTATCGTCTTTTTACACAAATTACACAACTAGAGTGGCCATTGATCCAAATATACGGGAGAGCTTCGAAGCAAAAGAGTACAAACCTCGAAAACATCCCGGCACAGCACGAATTAAAATCGCAAGTATACCTCCAGATATACAAGAAGCGATTAAAGTAATATTTGAAGATACAGGCGCCAAATCATTGTACCAGGATAGCATAAAGCTGAACAACTATCTCAGATCACGACACTTGCCTCCAGAACAGGGAGATATTGATAAAAAAGCCGCTGCCATTTACGATAAAGTATCCAAGGGTTTCAAACATTTACAAAATGAGAGCATAAATCAAGAGATATTTGAAAAGGAAAATAAGAGGATGGAAGTTAAAATCTTTAATGCGTTAAAGAGGAATGTGTATCGTTGGGCTAACATTGACTATGACAAACCTACGTCATTACAATACTTAATGACACGATCTGCTGCTGAGTATGCTGTTCTAATACGTATACTTGATGAAATAAATAGAATACACCCGGAATATAGGCCTAGAAGCTTCTTTGATTTCGGATCTGGTGTAGGAACGGGTACATGGGCGGTCAATCACTTTTGGCGTAATGATATCTATGAATACTATTGTGTAGACATATCTTCCAATATGCATGATTTGGCCCGTTTAATTCTCTGTAATGGTAAAGATAATGTCACAATGCCGATTAAAGGATATTTCCAACGTCAATTTCTTCCAGCGTCAACAGATTTGAAATACAGCATAGTATTATCTGCGTTTACATTATTTGAATTACCAGATATGAAGACTAGATTAGAAACTGTACAAAGGTTATGGAATAAGACTGAAGACTACCTTATTATCGTTGAACAAGGCACTTCTGCAGGATTTACAATTGTAAATGAGGCCAGGGAGTTTGTTCTTAATTTAAAAGATTCACATAAGGGTTACGCATTCTCTCCATGTCCAAACGATAATGTGTGTCCAAGATATTTAGAGCAGAAAACTCCATGTAATTTTCTAATGAAATATGAATCATTACCGTTTCCATCGAAAACAGAAATCAGTGCAGAGTTATTCTCATATGTGATTTTGAAGAAAGGGAATCGCCCACCTGATGACCCGCAATGGCCGAGGGTTGTCAGGGCGCCTATAGTACGTTCTGGACACACAGTTTGTAGGTTATGTACTGCACAAGGAGAGTTGAAGGAGGTTATTTTCTCAAAATCCAAATATGATAAAACAACCTATCATTGTGCAAGGTCCTGTAACTGGGGAGACTTATTACCTGTGAAATAAAATTGTTTAAATTATACCATTGTCTTATTTTTTTCTGGTTATGCCGCCTCCGTTGGCCCCATGCATGTGGATTAGACCCAAAAGTACTGGCTTGACATTGTAAAGAGTTATATATATCCCTATGGACTTACTACCAGGGATGTAGAAGACTATGAAGTGGAGAAGAATAAGTTGGAAAGAGGACCCCGGACACCAAAGCGGCAGTTTGCAACCGGGATTAAACCCTACGACAACGAAGTTATTGTCTTATTAATTAAAAAGCTTCATTTTAGAGATTATTCTTGATTGCTACCTGGACATAGATGTGGATGTATTTCAGATTAACATTGGAAAATGTTTCCTGTGTTTAAAGTACATTAAACACCTCATTGAGGGTGTCCCAAAGGGGTTTCTTTTATTTTTAAATTTATGTTATTGACTGACCTTATTTAGTAAAAGATGATACTGTATTATATGTTGTTATTTTTTTTTATATTGCTGTAGGAAAACAGACAGGCTGACGGCCCGCTTAGATTTTAGCAGCTACCGTCGCCTATAGATGTTTGCAACGCCAGTGGCATCGCGAACACGCTGCTGTGCCATAAGGGTACAGGAACTTGGGTCACTAATGCTGGAACACAACACAAGGTTATTGTGGCGGCATACTTAAGACTAAAGGTGGTCGCCATCCAGATGGGCTTTGGCCGTACCACGTAGCTAGGGTTGCTTTGTCGCCTTTTGCGACAGGCCGACCCCGGCCTCAGAGGTTAGTATTCTTTCTCCGCCCCTGCACGGATAGAATAAGAGTCATCTGGAAGAGATCGCCTTTCACCGACAAAGCAGTAAATTGTGCACTATTATTACATACATACATATAATCACGCCTCTTTCCCGTAGGGGTAGGCAGAGACCACTTCTTTCCACTTGCTACGATCTTTACCTTCATACATGCCCTTCAGTTTAGGGTACTCTTGATCTGGCCTTTTTTCAAGACGTCACTGATCTGGTCTCGAAACGTCCGCCTAGGTCTACCCCTTCCAACACTTCCATTCACACTCGCCTTAAACACTTTTTTCGTCAATCGTTCTTCATTCATTCTCTCGACATGGCCAAATCATCTCAGCATACCTTTCTCAATTTTTGTCACTACATCTTCTTTCAGACCACAACGTTTCCTCATCTCACTATTTCTTATCCTGTCACTCAGTTTAACTCCTATCATACTTCTTAACGCTCTCAACTGCATTTATTCTGCTTTCGTGTTTCTTCTGCTATACCTAACTTTCACTTCCGTACATGAGTGTCGGAACCAACACCCCCTCATGCACAGCCAGACAAGCCTTGTTAGACACCTTCCGATTGTTCATAAAGGAGTGAAAAGCTCCATTCACCATGTTTCCTGCATTCACTCTTCTTTCAATATCACTCTCACACTTTCAATCTCTTGTAAACTTTGAACCCAGATACACAAACTCATTCACCTGTTCAATTTGTTTATCTTGTCTCAATATTGCATATTTTATTAATCACAATATTGCAGTCTGTCACTGTTTCATCTCTTTCAAACACCATCACTTTCGTCTTCTTTACATTCATCTTCATTCCCTTTATAACAAAAGCTCCACTCATAACAGTTACCATCTCCTGCAACTCCTCGGCCGAAGATGAAAGTAATACTTGACCATCAGCATAGAGAAAACATTTGACGAGTAACTCATTCATTCTCAACCCACTTTCATTCTCTTTTAAATCTGTTAAGCAATTGTTCATGAACAGATTAAACAGCCACGGTGACGCCACACATCCCTGTCTAACACCTTTTTCGATATTAAACCATTCAGTGTGTGCCCCGTTTATCCTTACACAAGCACTAGAATCCCTTTAAAGAGATTGCAATGCTCGTATGAGGATACTGCTCACACCATTCACGGTAACTATGGCAACATATAAATAGCTTTCAATCAATAACACTATATTATATATATGAATTGCGTAAATTCGTGATTTTTTAAATAAATAATGAGTGGAGATACTTTATACGAAAGACCGAGAAGACACCATGTCGCAAAGATGCGGGTACATGATTATTTGTATGGTAAGTCTTCTTCCTGCCTATATCTCAAGTATACGGGTTCGTCACAACCTGTTCACTTCTTCCACTCTCCTCTTTTAGTCGTCAAGTAACAAAAACTATACCTTGAAAAACAAAAAATATCCCGTGCCTGGACTAGATATTTCGGAGAAGAGCTGTAGCCGAAGAATCAGAGGCACATGCGGCTCGTGAGCCGTAGGTTGCCTACAACTGGTCTAGGCAAGTGCGGATATAACAGGACGCATATTAACGTGTAGTTATGTAATGGAAATTTCTTTGGAAAACTTCCACGTAGCGTCTTTTGGTATTTGAAAGGGCGGGAGGGGGGGGGGGGGGATTAGAAACCATGGTTTAGGGTAGTCTACCCAAAATACCTTCACATAACTATATTATTTACCAATATCCGGACGACCAAGCTTTGCTCGGTATTTTTTTTTATAAATTGTGTTTTTTGGAAATTAACAATTGATTTTATTAGTCTAACCTCAAAGCAAACACTCATTGACTTCGTGTTACGTAACAACGCCATCTGCTAGAATAGCTTTAGTGTTGTTGTGTCGTTAAAGCAATTAAAAAAAATAGTATTATTATTCGCCGATAGATGTCAGGAAGAGTCATTTTTCAGTTTAAATTGGTACTACTCAAACGCCACCTTTTGACATTTTCTAGAAATGATTCCTAGCTAGATCGATTTACCGCCCCCGAAACCCCCCCGTATACTAAATTTTATGAAAATTGTTGGAGCCGATTCCGAGATTCCAATTATATATAGGTATATATATGTGTATATATATATATATATATATATATATATATATATATATATATATATATATATATATATATATATATATATATATATATATATATATATATATATATATATATATATATATATATATATATATATATATATATATATATATATATATATATATATATATATATATATATATATATATATATATATATATATATATATATATATGTCTAATAAGATCCCATTCGAGCGCGCTAGATGGCGCTGTACATTTTTGAATCGCGCTATAGTTTCATTAATGTCATTTACCTGGGGTCACTTATGTTTTTAATAAACGAGTTTCATCTGAGTTTCATCTGCAGCGTTGAGTTTTATTTTAGTTGTTTGTTCGTTTTAATAATAGTTAAAGAGGTCGTTGTTGTCGTTTTCTTTGGTGGTCGATTTGGTAGCATTCAATCGTTGGTCGTATTAGTTGTTGTTGCATTCAATTTCCTAGTGATCGGATGCTATCTGTAGTGCCATCGAAATTAAGGAAAATTTAGAGTCGCTGACATCTGGTGCCGAAACCCGGGAAAGTGCGTGGTTGGTGTGAAAAAAAAAATATTGGGACTTGTAAAATTTTCAAAATTTGATTTTATTTGATTGTGAACTGTGGACGTAAACAATATTATCTGCGTGTAGAACTTAGTCGTCGGTGTTAATATTTGGACATTTTGGACTTAAACAACATATAATTGATTTATCATTGTGAGATTAAGGGTTTATAAAAATGGATAAATTATTAATGAAACAAGAGGATATGTATAATCATTTGAACAAAGCCTTTTCCAATTATAAAAAAACACCCAAGGATAGACTTAAGCCATCTTATATTCAGTCGAAACTAGAAAATTTGGAAAGATTGTTTGAAACATTTACGAATGTACACAACAATATAGTTGAGTCTGTCAATAGAGAAGACAAGAATACAATGTCCTATTTTACGGATGATATATACTACCAATTTGAGGATGTTTACACTGACTACAAGACAAAGATAAAAGATGATCTTCAGGTTTGTGGTGTGAACGTGACGGCTTCCACATCACAAGTAACTGAGGTAACAAGTTTGTCAAGTACTAAAGTCAAGTTGCCACAGATTCAATTACCAAAGTTTTCTGGGTTATATGAAGAATGGCAAACCTTTTATGATATGTTCACATCATTGATTCATCAGAATGCCACATTAAGCGCTGTGCAAAAGATGCATTATCTGAAAAGTAGCCTTACTGGTGAACCTGAAACATTGCTCAAAAACTTCCCAACCACCGATTCAAATTATGAAGATGCGTTTAAACAATTGATACGCCGTTACAACAACAAACGTTATTTGTGTAATGAGGTTCTGAAGCGCTTGTTTTCACAACGAAACTCAACTGAATCGGCTGGTTCTATTAAGTCCCTACTAGATATTACATCTTCGTCCCTCAAATCATTTCAAAACATGGGCATAGACACTAGCTCGTGGGACGTGATTATCAATTATATTGTTCTAACACGGCTTGATATAGAGTCAAGAAAGTTATGGGAGATTCAAGTCAGTGAATTAGATTCAGAGATATTACCGTCATGGAATCAACTTGTCAAGTTTTTAGAGACAAGATTCAGAACGTTTGAGATGATAAGTGATAACAAGTCAACAACCAAGTCCCATATCACGCAACAAATCAAACCTAAGGTATTTCACTCAACCACGCAAGAGGAGAAGAAATTAAATTGTAATTGTACTATGTGTAAAAGTCAGCATTTATTGTATCAATGCAAACAATTTGGAAAACAGTCCCCTCAAGAGAGATCAGAGTTTGTACAATCAAAGAGGCTGTGCTTCAATTGTTTTGCACCTACACATTCAGTAAAAGAATGCCGCTCATCAACGTGTTGTCGCCGGTGTGGGAGACGACACCATACGCTGCTACATTTTGAGAGGAACGATTTACAAAGTTCAAGTGAAACTCAATCATCGAGTCCAGAAAAAATAGAGACAAAGACCCCTAACCAGGTGTCGAAAGATAAAGAGTTGTGGCTCATTTGGTTACCGATCAAAAGCAAAGAGAGATGTTGCTAGCTACCGCAATAGTTAGAGCATATTCAGCTGATGGATATTCACAAATTGTACGAGTTCTAATTGACCCATGCTCAGAGGGTTCATTTATAACTGAAGCTACAACACAGTCACTCGGTTTAAAGAGAAAGAGAATAAATGGTATAGTTTCTGGAGTAGGAGATAATCAAGCTAGATCAAAGAACATAGTGTCATTAAGTGTGGAGTCAATTTACAATCAAAAGTATTCAGTGAAATTCAATGCTTATGTTCTGAAAACAGTGACATCATTTCTGCCTACGTGTCAAACAAAAATATCAGATTGGCCAGATATTGAGAAAATTAATTTGGCTGATCCACGTTATGGATCACCTGCAAAAATTGATTTAATTTTGGGAGTAGAAGTATACGAAGAAATCATTTTAAATGGTCTAATAAGGCATCCATCCGGATTAGGTCCTATCGCACAAGAGACGCGATTTGGATGGATTTTATCAGGTCGAGTAAAGCATACATCTACTGCAATCAATCTACCAATAATTAGCTGTCACATACGAGTAAAAGAAGATGAATTATCAAAGCAATTTTGGGAAATAGAAAGAGAACCTGATTCAATTTTGAAGAAATTTACAAGAGAAGAAATCAAATGTGAAGAATATTTTGAAGCAACTACTAGAAGAGATGAAGAAGGTCGATATGTAGTTCAGTTACCACTCAAAGATACCAAGCCTAAGTGTGTTGAAAGAAAATCTAAAGAGATATTGCGTAGATTTCACCAACTAGAGCGAAAATTACAAAGGAATTCATCATTGGATGAAGAGTACAAAAGGGTCATTGATGGCTACAAAAATCAAAATCATATGGTACAAATTAGTGATATCTACGACATGAACAACTCAAAGACGGTGTATTTGCCTCACCACCCAGTAGTATGAGAAGACAGAGAGACAACCAAAGTGCGTGTGGTTTTTGACGCATCTTGCAAGGGTGTAAATAACCTTTCACTGAACGACTGTTCACTTGTTGGTCCTAAAATTCAACAAGATTTACGCCACATCTTAATAAGATGGAGACGTCACTCCTTTTGTATATTTTCCGACCTAGTACAAATGTACAGACAAGTGCGCGTGCGCGCTGACTACCGGAGAATCCTGTGGCGATCAACACCTGACGGTCCCATAGAACATTATAAAACACAGAGACTTACCTTTGGTACAGCTTGCGCTCCTTATTTAGCGGTGAAGGCCTTACAACAACTAGCTAAGGATGAAAAGGCAAAATATCCCCGTGCTGCAAAAATCACCCTCCAGGACTATTACGTAGACGATCTTCTGACTGGGTGCGAGACAGAAACAGAAGCCATACAGACATTCGAAGAACTATCAACGGTGTTGAGCCAAATTGAAGCGTGCCTCAATTCAGGTCCATTGACATATTTGAGTGAAGACCCTAACGATCCCCAGCCTTTAACGCCTGCACATTTTTTGATTGGAGAGCAATTGGTGGCGATCCCAGATGAAGACTATTCTGATGTTCATTTAACTGGCTTACAAAGATGGAAATTGACACAAAAAATCGTGAACGACTTTTGGAAGAAATGGTCAGAAGAATATGGGGTTAGCCTGAATCAACGTTACAAATGGTCGACTAAAATACGAGAGCCAGAGATAGGCGATATTGTAATTATAAAAGATCACAACTTACCTCCAACTAAATGGCTATTGGGCAGAGTTGATCAGAAGCATCCTAGCCATGATGGAATCACTAGAGTGTTAAGCTTAAGAACTAAAAATGGGGTCATCAAACGTCCATTTAATAAGGTTTTTGTTTTGCCTAATCAATTGTGTTAAGAGTACATTAGAGTTACTTTCTTTTGTTAATGTTGTGTCTAGTTTATGACGGTGGGCGGTTTTTTATAAGCTATATTTTATATTTTGTTTGTATTATACATTGTCGCGGTTCTCAAAACTGTTAATTTCAAATAATTTAAAGTGTTTAAAGGACGAGTCCTTTGGTGGGCGGAATGTCTAATAAGATCCTAACACCAAACATTATCTGGTGAGTTGAATGATTACACAGGCTAAATTAGTTTAACATTCGAGCGCGCTAGATGGCGCTGTACATTTTTGAAACGCGCTATAGTTTCATTAATGTCATTTACCTGGGGTCACTTATGTTTTTAATAAACGAGTTTCATCTGAGTTTCATCTGCAGCGTTGAGTTTTATTTTAGTTGTTTGTTCGTTTTAATAATAGTTAAAGAGGTCGTTGTTGTCGTTTTCTTTGGTGGTCGATTTGGTAGCATTCAATCGTTGGTCGTATTAGTTGTTGTTGCATTCAATTTCCTAGTGATCGGATGCTATCTGTAGTGCCATCGAAATTAAGGAAAATTTAGAGTCGCTGACAATATATATATATATATATATATATATATATATATATATATATATATATATATATATATATATATATATATATATATATATATATATATATATATATATATATATATACAAGAATTGCTCGTTTAAAGATATAAGATAGAAATACCATACAATTAGAGGAATTGTGAAATCAGCACCAGTGGGTGAAAAACTTTAAAAGTAGTAGACTAGCTTGGTTTGGTCATGTAATGCGAATGGAAGAATGCCACATAGGAGAGAAATTAAGTGTGAAGTAAAGGATGATATAGCGAAAAAGGACATTGAGACATATGATGTGGAATAAGAGCACAAAGAAGACTTTTTAAGAGGTACATATGATTGATGACACAAGAAGATTTCTTTTTCTCTTCTTACAGACTCTGTGTTCATCGTCTCTAGCGCGAGAGATTATGCTCGGACTGCGTTCAAGGCCGCAATGGAGTCCGCCCAATTGGTCAGTATATTAAAATAATTATACAACCTTATCAAGGGGGTAGGGCCCCAAGTCCGTCTAGATGGCAATGATTCTTGCTCTCTAAGAATGCTGCCATAATAAGGGGTCATTCATAAATTACGTCACACGTTAAAGGGGGGGAGGGAGTCAAAAGCTTTGTGACGTCACGATATGAATGAATACGAAATTAATATGAAGGAGTGGGTCCGACGTCCATGGACTCAAAATGATGAAGTTTTGCATCTTTAACTAACTTATTTAGTCATTTATTGTTTCCTAACTACTAGTAGTCGATTGCTTTCTCTGTTATTTAATATAATATTTGACTTTATGTTGATTTTATTAAAGATTATTTAATAAAAATAAGAAAAAAGAATTAATTATTTTTAAATACATGCACAAAATTGAAAAATTTGACGTCATATCAGAGGGTAGGTCGATCTAAATATGTGACAAACTGTGACAAGGAGAGAGGCAGGGGTTAAAAAGCCCTAAAATTCGTGTGACGTAATTTATGGATGGCCCCTAACCTTGTGTTGTGTTCCGGCGTTAGTGACCCAGATTCTAATACCCCATAGGGGACAGCCGCGTATTCGCGGTGCCCCTGGAATCGCAGATATCTGTATCAACACCACGCTGATCATGTTTTCAATGACAGACAAAGAAAGTCGCTTTATTATATCAACATACAAATAAATATTCTGCCTTGCTTACCTCTTTTGCAGTAATTTATCGTGTTTAAACAGCATCTACAATTTTGACGCATATAATAAGGTATTTTCTGAAATAAAATTATGGAATCCTGGAACTGACTTTTACTGTATTAACACTGTTCCTGTGTAAAAATACCTCCGAAGAAGAAATCTGCCTTCACAACAACAAATAAGCTATTGGAGGCCAGGAACCCCTGCATTTGCAAACATCCGATAACGCACTTCGGTACGCTTGCGGAGGTCACGGGTTCGATTACCGTCTGGGTGTTTATGTTTAGAATATGTATTTATTTACAAAAAAAGTATATAAGTAGTATATCAGTTGTCTAGTACCCATAACACAAGTGCTATGCTACTTAGTTTGGGACTAGATAGCGCTGTGTGAATTGTCACAAAATATTATTATTATCCATTGACAACGGTAACTATTATTAATTGTATAGTGGCCCGTCAGCCTGCCCACACAGTAATAAAAAATATAGTAAGAACTAAAGAAGTTTCTCGAAAATAATATATGCAAAATAATTTATATTTACAGTGTATTCAGCCTGTATACAGCACCATGTTTTCCGAGTTGCGAAAATTTCCAAGGATGCAAGTCGGTGAGTTCATTTTTTAAATCTTATGGCCTGGTTTCTATAGAAGATAAGCGCTAGTCAAAATTAATATCAAAATACTCAACTGGTGTCAATTTCGAAATATTAATTAGGTTAAATTTATAATATGGAAGGTAGATGCAAGTCGAATCATATCTGTGTTTAAAAAGTCAATCGAAATGCGTTAAATTAAGGTGGCGCCACAAAAGTATTAGTTTTTATTCGCGTAGGGGCGGAGAAAGAATACTGACCTCTGCGGCCGGGGTCGGCCTGTCGTAAAAGGCGACAAAACAATCCACCCTAGCTACGTGGCAGGTCCCAAGCCCGTTTAGATGGCAACCACCTTTGGCCTTGAGTTATCATCATCATCATCATTTCAGCCGGAAGACGCCCACTGCTGGACAAAGGCCTCCCCCAAAGATCTCCACGATGATCGGTCCTGCGCTGCCCTCATCCAACCTATTCCGGCGATCTTGACCAGATCATCGGTCCATCTTGTGGGGGGCCTACCAACATTGCGTCTTCCAGTACGCGGTCGCCATTCGAGGACTTATCTGCCCCAACGGCCATCAGTCCTTCGAGCTATGTGCCCAGCTCACTGCCACTTCAGTTTTGCAATCATCCGGGCTATGTCGGTGACTTTGGTTCTCCTGCGAATCTCCTCATTTCTGATTCAATCTCGCAGGGAAACTCCGAGCATAGCCCTCTCCATTGCCCTCTGAGCGACCATGAGCTTTCTCATATGGCCCATAGTTAGCGACCACGTCTGCGTTCCGTAAGTCATCACTCTGGCAACACACATTGATTAAAAACCTTCGTCTTGAGACACTGCGGTATTTGGGACGAAAATATTTTACGGAGCTTCCCGAACGCTGCCCATCCGAGTTGGATTCGACGAGTGACCTCTTGCGCGAAATTGGACCTGCCTAACTGGATCGTTTGACCCAAGTAGACGTATTCGTCAACAATTTCGAGAGTACAGTTCCCAACTGTTACGGGGGTAGGTGCGACATGGACATTAGACATGATCTTCGTCTTATCCATGTTCATTTTGAGACCCAAAGATTGTGTATTTGGCCAATGTCACGTAAAATAATAATTAATAGAACATACACACGCGCACACACACACACACGCACATAAAATTGTGTACGCACGTCGTATCTTTGTGGCGCCCCTCAGCTCGTCTCTGTGTCTAAGTCCGTGATCTTTCGTATTTGGTTTTAGATATTTTTTGATTTTAATGTATTTTGTCTGTGATTAGGCTTGCAACGACATATCGGACAACCGATAAATATCGATATATCGACGCCTTAAAGTATCGATATTTATTAATATCGATGATATACTGATATCGATATCGACTGCACGCCAATATCGATATTTTTAAAATATTTGTATCCCTAAACATAATCGCTAAATGTTTGATATAGCTAAAATTACATTGGATTTCTATGACCTATTCAAAATGACAGAATATTCATAAGTATCGATATATCGGTTTACTAGACCGATATAATTATATGCTTACTAAACCGATGTATCGATATATCAATATCGACCCAGTTCGGAATAAAAAAAAAACTATCTGTGACACTTTTTTTAATTAATCGTGTTATTATTATAGTATACCACCCAAACTGCCGTCTACCGGACCACATGGACAGGTCTTATGGTGCATATTTGGAGAAGGTGCAGTATAGCAAAAGCCGCCCAACACCAACAGTGGGCGGGAGTGAGAGGTTCAAATTCAGCGCTGCGTGAGTATACAGAGAAGTCCCATTTTCTCCATTTCTGTAGAATCGCTATAATTTTTTTATTGCTATACAAGAAAGTGACAAGCTGACAGCCCGCTTAGAATTTAGCAGTTACCGTCGCCTATGGGTATTTGCAACGTCAGTGGCATCGCGAACACGCTGCTGTCCCATAAGAGTACAGGAACTTGGGTCACTAATGCCCGAACACAACACAAGGTTTAATAACAGCATACTTAAGAGCAAAGGTGGTCGCCATCCAAACGGGATTGAGGTCCTACCACGTAGCTAGGGTGGGTTGCTTTGTCGCTTTTTACGTCAGGCTGACCCCGGTCGCAGTAGTTGGTATTCTTTCTCCGCCCCTGCACGGATATATATTTATGAATAAATACAGGGTGACTGTGACAAAACCGTCCAAATTTTTTTACGTACTAAACATTATTTAGGGAACCCATTTTTGCAAAAAAAATTGTATGTGAAATTTTCACCATAAAATATTTCATTCCAAGGAAAATATGGTCACTAATTCAATCGTACAAAATAGTCATATGGTGCAAACTTCGTACGTTAACCTGTTATTACCTGTCTCAGTCACTCTCGCGTAAATTATATTAATATTGCGTAGTATTCGCTGGCACAGATGCAATGACCGTCGTCCTCGGCCTCGTATTAGGTCATTGCACCACTTTTTTGTGGTACCGATGGAGAGGTCATTGACACTTGCGCGCCGTATTATGTAAATTGCGAGTTCTTTGGATGACATTGTGATGCTGATTAATCAACATTTTTGTACTATGTGATAACAAACTAAAATACATGTTTCTCATAACTTTTACTAAAGATTCTTCTGTGTGAATTTGGACGGTTTTATCATAGTCACCCTGTATATATTTTTTATCCCTACTAATATAGAACGCATGTTGTAGATTTATAAATATCTGAGAAACTATTTTGAATATAGTTACCAATGTTCACGGAAACTTGACTGACAGTTAACTAAAATAAAAGCTAACTTTATTATGTCGTTTTATGACAGTTCGTAAAAATTTTACTCTCATATTTTTTCCAAAAGCGCCAACTTATACTTAAGTTCAAAAAATAAGGCTACGATGGTCTTAATGAAACCCTTACACCGTTATCAGTAGTGCCATATTACATTGCCTGATGGTAGTCCTTAAATATTTCAGGCCCAAGAAAGTGCTATGCATGCCGAGCGTGTCCCCGCAGTTCTGCCCGCCTACTCCAGTCTTTGTACCTGGATTGTCAAATAAACCAAGGAACCGCGGCACACAGAGCATTTTCAGGTAGGAACTTTTTTCCACGTCCATGAACAGGGTCGGACTGGGCCGGAAGGGCCTGGGTGGCTGACCACAAGCCTGAGACTAGATGATGGCAATAAAAATAATATGTAACTTACCTTTACCATTGTAATGTACAATTCAGTTTTTTGATGTGTTAAATGTTTAACATAATTTATGGAGAGTCAAAACAAACGACACGTATCAAAACATAAAAAACCACCAATAAATTAAAATAAAAAACGTATTAAGAACTTGCACTGACTAGAGTATCGGCGATAACGGCAATACAAACCGACAAAACAATGGAATACGATGCCAGGAGCCAAGAGCGCGCGTCGGAGATTCCCCAACCACAAGATTATTTATTTGCCTAATGCGTTCCTTTTCATCAGAAATACGTTCGTTAATTGTTATTTATAAATGTTGCAGTACAGAATCTATCGAGTTTTTAAGAACATCTAAATTTAGTTTTTTAATATCTATGAAATAATGTAAAATGTGATGCATTACGTTATAATGATACACGTCTAAATAAGTTGATTCTATCGAAAGCTATTGCCGTTTAGAAAAAATTCAAAACTATGTAGTTTCAGGGGTGTGGCTTGCTCAGGTTCAACCATTTTTCGAATTTTTCTATTTCATTTCTCTCTGATTGTATGAACGAACTATCTGATCTAGTTTTACATTTAAGTCGTAAGAGCTGGGAGCTCGCCTGCGCGTGCCTCCTATCCTACGGTTGCCGCAAGCCCCGCATGCCAGTCCCGTGGAGGTCTGCGCAGGCTGGGGCCCGACTATATGGCCAGTCCGACGTTATCCATGAATACATCAGGAAAATATTATTCCCAGCAGCCGATGTAACATGTAACAAATTTTAAAAATCATTTCGTCTGATATAGATTGTCCAGATTTATTAAGCAAAATCAACTTTAACGTTCCGGCTAAGTCTGTACGTGTCAATTTGCCAATAAATATACCTTTCAGTTCTACCAACTATAGGCAAAATGCATTCCTTGTGCGAGCAAGTAACTATTTAAATAATATTAGTAAGTAGCATAATAGTCTAATAGTCGACATAATAGTCGACCCATTTGGGATCAGTATTTCGGGAGCCAAGCGGTGTCTAAGCAATAAATTTTTCTGTGACTAGTTTTATAGTGTAATGTAGATTTGCATATCTGCCTGTTAGTTATTTATGATATTATTCGTGAAAACCTGTAATTGGCTGTCTAATAATAATTTCAAGTATTTTTTCATGTGTATTAGCTGTAGGTTTTCCATCATTAAATAAATAAATAAATAAACAATCTCGGATATAATAAGCCGATCATGTTCTAATTCACACCCTTCTTTTTCTGGTATCATATTATTTTAAAGCTAATGTTCAGCAGACAGGCAAACGGCCCACCTTGCCCGGTGGTCACCGTCGCCTATGGACGTTTGCAGTACCAGAGGCATTATATTCATTTCCTCCATTTACTTCCTTTATTATTTTCCTTCATTTGTTAAATTCGACTACATATATTAATAATCCTCGCCCGCATCTTAATCTTCCCAATAGTTGAGCATCGTCGTGACATCCCATCATTTATGCCAAAAGTACGTTGAATCGTTTCCATCTACATCTGAGCGTTAGGTGCTTCGGTGCCCAGGGTCCTGTTACAATTGCCTACGACCTCAATACGATATGTAAACCGCTGGGGTTGCATTTCGACTGACGTCATTGCCTACGCATGACCTCAATACGATATGTAAACCGCTGAGGTTGCATTCCGATTGACGTCATTGCACATCATCATATTCTTTACTATACCTATATATGTATAAACCGTATTCTTTGTTTTCTCGTTGCATTCTATCTTTAGATTTCATTGCGGGCACTCAACACTCAATTTTCAATTTTCATCTGTATTAAAATATATAACTCAATAATTTATGTTTCTTTTAAAAAGTCAAATCCGACCGACCACATAACAGTCCGCTTGCCGACTTTTACTTCTCCACCTCGCCCGATTTTCGGCCTCCCTTGATAGTGAGTTCATTGGCGTGTCACCACTTTTTTGGGTCTTCTCCTCCTGCCGGAGCCAGGCGGAGGCACCATGGCTAGACATTTGTCTCCCACGTAAGTAGCCGGTTGCCGTAAAATGTTTTCATACCAGCGAATGTGACACTCCTGCAATTTATCCGCAGTGTCACGGACGTGAAGGCTGTGCCAATACGGGAGTTACTTACGCGGTCCTTCTGAATTTTTCGACACATCTACCGCAGCGTATTTATCTCCATGACGCGCAGTTCTTGCTTATGTTGCTCTAGAACCAGGCCACGCTTCACAGCCGTAAAAAACGACAAGCCTAATGATTATCTTATAGACCGGTCCCATCAACCTAACCGATATCTTGGGATCACAAATGACACCAATCACAACATATTTTATCCATGCAGGGGCGGAGAAAGAATACTGACCTCTGCGGCCGGGGTCGGCCTGTCGTAAAAGGACACAAAACAACCCACTCTAGTTACGTGGTAGGGTCACAAGCCCGTCTGGATGGCGACCGCCTTTGATCTTAAGTATGCCGCCATAATAACTTTGTGTTACGTTCCGGCATTAGTGACCTAAATTCCTGTACCCTTATGGGACAGCAGCGTGTTAGCGATGCCACTGGCATTGCTATAGGCGACGTTCTTCTTCTTCTTCGTGTTCCTCTGCAATTACTGAAGGTTGGACATCAGCCCTGAAAACCTCGCTTTGTCACTGGCGATGTGAAACAGTTCCGCGGCGCTCTTGACTGCGGTGCACTCGCGGATGTTTCGAAGCCACGACTTAT
Organism: Malacosoma neustria; assembly: GCA_963693495.1. NCBI lineage: Eukaryota > Metazoa > Arthropoda > Insecta > Lepidoptera > Lasiocampidae > Malacosoma > Malacosoma neustria. Next base: position 5,834,063 of record OY856401.1, read on the forward strand.
TCCGACGGCCTACTCGACGTCTCCCCGCAATTTTGCCCATCACAATGAGTTGCAATAAATCGTATCTCTCGTGTCTGAAGACATGACTGAGGTGGGCAACTTTTCTTGTTTTGATGGTCTGCATCAACTGATGTACTACATGTCGGCGCGAAGTCGAAGGACGCCGGTATTAGATTATAGACGAACGAAATATAAACAGGGCTATTAACAGAAAACCATGTTTACATAAACATTATTTAGGGGAATAAATCCGGAGTACATCTTTGTTATTGCCGGCTGTGAAGTCAAGGGTTGTCGTGGAGGAAAATCCCGAGCACGTATTGTTCACCTCAGAATTTCGTATAAATACGAGGTCTGGCAGCTACGGCTGATCGATCCCGCTCCCACGGGGTTGGAATGCCTTACGCCCGTAGTCACTGTCAAGTCGTCTGAGACAACAACAGCTTTACCTTTAAGATAAAAAAAAAAAAAAAAAAAAAAAAATATATATATATATATATATATATATATATATATATATATATATATATATATATATATATATATATATATATATATATAACTTTGGGTGGGCAACTTTCCTTGTTTTGTGATGCTCTGCATCAACTTGCGGGTTTGACCGACACGTCTTAGAAGCATGCGTCGGTAAGTCCACATTCCAAAGGCCTCAATACGTTTACGAAGGTCATAGGCGACGGAACCTGCTAAATTCTAAACAGGCTGTCAGCCTGTTTGCTGAAACAGAATCGTTTCCAATAATCAAAAACAAGTACTATGTAGGTTGACAGCTCAATTAAACGCATAAGTAGTTCGATATATTTGGGTGAGAAATATAATATATTTATTTAAATAATTAAAGCAATAAAACTTTTTTATCTTGTAAATGACAATGTACGTCAAATCTGACGAGTAATATTTATTTTGTCATATATCGAAAAGCATTTGGTAAAACCTTTTTGTAAAATATAATTGACACGCATTAATGTTACACTACTTACTACGACATTTACATCTGAAAAATCTTGAGAACTTATGTTTTTTTTTTATTGCTGTAGAACAGCAGACAGGCTGACGGCTCGCTTAGGATTTAGCAGTTACCGTCGCTTATAGGTGTATGCAACGCCAGTGGCATCGCGAACACGCTGCTGTCCCATAAGGGTACAGGAACTTGGGTCACTAATGCCGGAACACAACACAACACAAGGTTATTATGGCGGCATACTTAAGACCAAAGGTGGTCGCCATCCAGACGGGCTTGAGGCCCTACCACGTAGCTAGGGTGGGTTGTTTTGTCGCCTTTTACGACAGGCCGACCCCGGCCACAGAGGTTAGTATTCTTTCTCCGCCCCTGCACAGATAGAAAATTATGTTCTCTTTTTTCAGGCATATAACATAGCTCTCGTGGCCCCAAGGTCACGCAGGGGAGAGCTACGCAGGGGAGGGGCGGGTCCTAGCAGTCATTTAGACCATCATATTTACTCCTCACTTGTTAATATTTTCATTTCAGGGAGTCCTCCGCTCAAACGACACCTTGGCAACCGGATGGCAAGCAGGCTGACGGTTGCGAGAAGACACCGGAAGTTCTGTACTTGGAAGCTTTGGAGTGGGGTGAGAGTTTCATTGAGATGTTTTTCTCTGTGCAAGGACTGGGAAATACTGATCTGTCGTAAGAAGCGACTAGATAACTCTAGGCTTGTTAGAGCCATCTGGATGGCAACAACCCTTGGTTCCAGTGCCCTATGCGGATAGCAGCGTGTTCGTGGAGCTCTTAGCGTCACAAACAACCCTACGCGATGCTAACTGCTTATTATTAAGCTTGTCTACTGTTCCTCACCAATAAAAAAATATCAGTTGTCAAGTACCCATAACACAAGCGCTCTACTGCTAACTTTAGGACTCGATGGCGCTGTGCAATTGTCATAGTATATTTATTTTTTGGTCTAATCACCAGGTCCTGGACGCCCCTACAGGATTGGAGACTTGCCAGCAGATTTCCACACCACGGAGATAATTAACAAGTGAGTGAGGATTTTGCACCAATAATGACCCTGTAGTCTGTCAGGAATAAGCCTCTACATGATTTTCCTAGTGTGCCGTAAAAGGCTACTCATGTGTTTCTCCGTTTGCTAGTTCTTAGACAGTAAAGGAAGAGATCATTTCGATCCTTTACGAGTTGGGGATCATGGATCTCCCTCCGTGTAGGGCCGGAGTAAATCGTTGCGGCCGGGATCGGCTTGTGGTGAAAGGCGACAAAACCCTACCAACGTGGTAATAAAGCCCGTTTGGATGCCAACCACCCTTGGTCTGTAAGTATACCGCCATAATAACCTCGTGTTGTATTCCGGTATATATGTCAGGTGGTCGTCCTGGTCTCCCGAATCTTCACATGATGATAATGATCAAGGTTATATGATATGCTTCCTTGTCTAGGATGCGTCACGCCCGCACATGGCACGACGTGGTGGAAAAAGGTCAGTTTCCGAGATGGATGAAGAAGAGAGACGAAATCATCTGCGACATTGAGACGAAAGACTGGATATTCAGGGAAGCTGTAAGATTATCTGATGATGCTTCTATGTGCAATTTATGTATTCCTAATACATCCCTTTCCTAAATATCCTATAGTTCTCAAATTACTCTCGTGTAGGGGGGGGAGTCAATACTGACAATAAATAAAGTTGCTTCACTCATAGTGCTATGTCTCAAAAACCAATTATTCGACAGCTGTGTTGTGTACATTGAATCTGAGGGCACGGCAGTGCCCCCCCCCCCCCCCCCCCCGCCAAGTTCAGCAAGAAAGCGGCACGACCGTACCATCATTTTCTCAAAGCAGTTCAGGCAATTTACGACCCCTATAACTTGGTTGTGGACGAAACTAGAAGCCTGGATTTTCAGTAATCAAGCAGGCATTGTATAAACTCGGTATATTTCAAATTTTATTCAATTTGAACCAGTAGTTTAAGAATTATCACTCACTGACTGACCGATCATCAAAACTCTAAGGCACTTCTAGCAGACATAGAAGCTTCAAATTTAGAATAAAATAGAATAAAATTAGTGTTTAGTGTATACATAAAGGAAAAACTAAAATAGTTTGTAATTTCTGTCCAGTTTTTCAGATACACCAATTGCATAAATAACTTTGTAATCCCATATAAATGTATAGGATTACAAAGTTACATTTGCAGTTTCAATGTACCTGTATGTATCTACAAAAAGAAATGAGATGTAATCATAAACAAAACTTGTAAAAAAAAACCAAGTCACGCAACTCAGTCCTTGTACCGTAAAAAAATGTGAGATCCATGTAATACCAAGTCGGTTACTTTATAAGTCCCTAATTAAGGGACCTTCTGTCTTAAGTTATTACGTAATTAGCTAACCTAACAACATCTTATAGTGACCATTTCAATATTAAAAATCTTTTATGTTTTAATTTTAAAATAGATTAAATTGTGCAATCGCACTAAACAATTTTGTTTAATACTAGCTGTGCCCGCGACTCCGTCCGCGTGGAATAGTGACTTTGGGCGGCATTTTTTGGATAAATCTTTTGGTTTATTTTCGATTACAAACCCTATAAACCTTAAAATATAAATAAATGAAATATACAAACTACGTTCGAACCTACAAAGTCCAGTCTAAGCTGAATCCTATTTTATATGATTGATGATATAAATCTGAGGTCAACTTAAATTGGATTAAAAAAATCCGAAACTGATCATTTTTAACTAAAACCATTTTTTTTTTCAAATAAAAGTAGCCTAAGTTACTCCTTATTACATCAGCTATCTGCCAGTGAAAGTCCCGTCAAAATCGGTCCAGCCGTTTCAAAAATTAGCCGGAACAAACAGACAGACAGACAGACAAAAATTGTAAATAATGTTGTTTTGGTATATGTACCGTGTATACGTCCGAATGCATTTAGTAAAAAGCGGTTATTTTAATATTACAAATAGACATTTCAATTTTATTTATTTTTATAGATTATTATTAACCTATGTTAGGAAATAGATGAACTCCAAGACATTCGCATTGAGCTACTCCACCGCCTTCAATCCCAGCAACGTCAGAATCAGACGAGCAGGATAAGCAAGAAGTTGGCGAAGCTGTGGGCGATTAAGAAACAGGAGATGGAAAAGAAGATTTATCATATAAGACACACAAGAGACAGGGGTGAGTTTTAACTAGTTGCTCAGTGGCCCACGGGTCGAAATTCAAGTTACTATAAGATATCATTGCGATTGTGTTGAATTACATGACCGCCATCTTCAAAGCCGTTTTGAATTCAAATTGTCAAATCCACACGTTTAAATTATAACACTTTTTTAATTATACAACAGAGCTTCGCAAGCTGTCGTCTCTGCACAGCGGCGGTGGAAGGCAAGGTCAGGTGGCTCGGATGAGGGCTGCGAGGGGCTCGGGGTCCATGACACACACGGCCACGGACCCCACGTCTGACTTGTTCGCGCCATTGGCCAGGCACGGGTACCAGGCGAGGAAGAGGCACGCGGAAATCATTTATGACCCTACACTGCTCTGTAAGTTTGACGAAGACCTTAAGGGTACCAGAAAAATGTTGAACTTGTAAGTTAACGTACAAGGGCAGGGACGGACCTAAAAAGAGATGAACAGAAGGGGGGTTGTTTGGAGGTCCAGGGGATCCAGGCCTTCACTAGAATGTTGTGTGATCTTCAGGCAGAGTTCTTCCCCCGGGAAGTGAGCGCCACGGGATCTTCCTCCCCTTTTTGGTTTGTGCGCGCGATTCGAAGTAAGCTGCGAGGGGACGTGCTCCTCGCCAACGCCATGGTATCCGTCTCTTTCATATGGGTGTTGGTAAGGGTTGGATACTGTGGTATGCGGGAGCGGGAAGGAGAAGTTAGGTACATACGCAAACGTCAGTCACATACACTGTTTCAGCTTTGGAAGACCACGCGGCTATAGCGGAGCCACCAGCATGGCTGGAGCAGTGTGGCCAAGACCTGAAGCACACGTGCTCGGGTCATCATCTGAAAAGAGATCCAACGCAGCTTTGCGAGAGGGAGACTAAGTGGAGTGAAAAGTTTTTGGAGAACCTTCACAATGACTTGAAAAGTGAGTTCTTTTTATATCTACATAGAATACCTCTGTTCTCAAATTCTTGTCTTTGGGTTCGATGTCATGGTCTTTCCGCAAAGATCATGACATCACCCGCGTGAGACAGTCTACTGCTGAGACAGGCACCGGTCGGTCTTTTGATGTGAAACATCTATAGCCGCACGTAAAACCGATTTCCGGCGTGGCGACGCATGCCGCATACCGCTATATGATGGTATATATATACAGTCTATATGCATGTGTACGGTGTGGCGGCGCAATCGACTGTGCGATTCTCTCCCACTCGATCCGGCGTTATTTGTATTTAATGAAAATAAATGTTTATTCAATAAATAGTCATCGTTATCTGGAAAAAAATCGTAATATTTTATTTTATCATTATGACATATTTAGTTCCTATCACAATCTGTTCTTTTCTGCATATTATTACAAAATAATGTTTAAAAAATAATTTACATTTCTGAATATAAATACTGCCATCTAGGATGTACAAGAACAATTACGTTCACGTATTAAAAACCATAGAAGTCCTTTTGAATATTTGTTTAATTAGTATTGCTAGTGAATCATAGATGTCGCTGTTAATTTACAAGTGTAGAGTTTTTATCATTATGACATATATAGTTCCTATCACAATCTGTTCTTTTCTGCATAATGTTTCACATCTGCCAGGCGTCCCGTGTTTAGAGTTGGGAATGATTTTTATTTACATAATGAATTTATGTATTATGTTTGAATTAATTTAAATTTGGAATGTCAGTTTTATTTGTTCAGATTGAATTGTGTCATATTTGTTAATTCCGTGAAAATCGCTTGAAGAAGTAACATGTCTAGTTATCTGACATAACTTTTGTATTTTATATAAATTTCATAATGATTACGTTTCATCAAAAATAAATTCAAAATGTTCAAGTTAAAATAAAAAGTTTTCTATTCAGTCCTTGTCTTTTTGGTTTTAAAGTGATCCCATTAGCCATATCTACCATTCAAGAAAATATATGTAAAATAAATACTTGTTATATTAAAAAAAGCCGAAAACGAACGCTTTATTCCAAGTCTGTGCGAACATCATTATAATCGTAACATTTATTAGTAGACTATCTTCTCCCATACATACGTGTCTTAACAACTTTTTTTTAGATCTATTTGTAAAAAACACCAGAACTTTTGCTGCAATTCTATTGCATCATACACTATCTCATAAAATATTTCGAAAGACTGTTAATTTCTAATTCAAAATGGCGTCAAAGATGGCGGTCACGCTACTGACCACGTGTGGATAGTTTATCAATAGCGTGTTCGCTAGTTAATTATATTCAATAGCGTGTTAGGCTATAACGCAAATCTACTCTTTCAAAGAGGCAAGGCTTGGTGCTGCATCAGCGTCGCCTGGTCCACTGCATATCCTCAAGCCCCGTCTCCAACCAACACCTCGACCTTCGACTCCCGAGGTGGAAGCGGTTGACGATGCTGAAGAGGCTAGCCATCAGTCGGCGTTGTTGCTGCAGAAGGTGCTGAGGGGACGCGCCGTGCAGTGTTTGGTACAAATTCTTTATCGATCAAAAATGGGCAAGGGGAGGTGGGCATCTTCATAAATTGGGATATATAATTGTATAAAGCAACACTCCTAGTTTCGCCACACGTTTTTGTCCGTACAGGAGCAGGGTAAAAATACTGACCTCTGCGATCGGGCACGACCTACTGTAAAAGACGACGGGCTCTCTACTGTTCCACGGCAGTAAAATAATCCTTTCGTCTTCTTGAGCCAATACCATGTCTTTCTTAAATTTATATACTACAGTTAAACCTGGATAAGTGAGAGCTCAAGGGACCGCGATCTCTTTTTCTCTTATACAGGTTTCTCACTAACCCGAGTTTCTAGCTTACAGAGTTACAGAAGGGGTCTGTCTCACTTATATAGGTCTATAAAAATACGGCAAATAGTACGTAGTTAGAAACAAAATACTGTATGTATGCGTATTACATGTTTATTGAAATAATAGCTGAACATAAATTTTTAATCTAAGTAATAATATACCTAACAACATTTACTTGAAAAAATCTGTTAATTTCTTTCGCAATTCTGTTTTTAAATTTTGTATATGTTTTTCATGTTGATTTCGTAATTTCCCAGATTTAAAAGCATTCACAAGCATTTTTAGTTTATCACTTAAAGACAAGACACTGAGTTTACGTTTAGACATTATGAGTAAGTACAGAAACTTTCTTCCCAACCGCTGTTTATGAACTTAAGAACTGACTGTAATAAGCTTGAGAAACAAGTCGGTACGCACATTTGGCTTTTTGAATAGAATGAGTTCCTCATCATTTGGTCATTCGAATACAATCTTCGATCAACAATCTATTGTTGATCGAATAATACAATGCAAGTTCTTAAAACTATAGAAAAACTATAGAAAACAATAACAGACGCACATTTGGTTTGAATTATATAAGAGTCCCTCGAAATTTAAGAATGAGTCTTAGGTAAATGGCAAAAGTTAAATGCGTTTAAATGTCGCTTATAGACGTATAGGCAAGTATCAATCTCACTTAAAGAGGTTTATGCTTGAAAAATAACTGTCACCTATACAGTTTTATGTGTCTCACTTATAGAGGTTTTAGGAGGGCAAAATGACGAGACCTGGTAAATATTCTCATTAATAGAGTTTTTTTGCTTACCCAGTTCTCACTTACTCAGGTTTGACTGTATTATTGAAGATTAATATTTATTAATAACAGATGTATGAAGGTCGAACACGTGCAGCTGAGCTGACTGAGGAGTTGAAGACGACCCACGGCCTACAAAAGGAGGACAAGATCCGCATCACCAAACAGGAAACTAAGGCCCGGGAATATAATGTCCTCAAAACTGAGGCTGAACGTAAGGTGACCGTATCTTTTTCTTTTTATCCTCTCATTTTGAAGGCACTAAGTCCTCTCTTCCGCGTGCTCTTATCCCAAATGACGTGGGGTCAGTACATGACCTCTTCTTCCAGTCTCCTCTATTAGTTCAACATTCACACCTTTTTTATATTGTATATGTCGGCGCCAAACCAAAGGAGGCCGGTATCAAAATAGAGACGCACGAAATGTAAACAAACCAAACACGAAAACAAAGCAGCTGTTAACAAAAAAATATGTTTACGTTGAAAATCTCTTTGTCGGCGCGTTATCAAAGGACACCGGTATCAAAATAAAGACTCACGAAACGTAAACAACTCTTTGTCGGCGTAATAGCGAAACACGTCGCACCAAGATCAAATAGTATAATTATTTAACAAACACAAAAACATGTTTCCATAAATATTATTTAGGGGAATAAGCCCATCTTTGAGAATACCGACTGGAAAATCCCGAGCACATATTGTTTACCTCATAATTTTATATAAATACGAGGTCTCTGGCAGTACACAAGTCAGTCAAGTACTAACCGCCGATACGAATCTTCACCTATACGCGCCTCAAAGTATCGGCTCTTTGGTGGATATTGTGAATAAACTACCTACTAGTAACCAAGTTTGTCTTTTGCTTCACTCACCATGAATACCAACGATGTTGTTGCCACGCATTTTTAAAACATTATTATCACCGAGCACCCGTCATATATATAATTTGTATATTGTATAAACTCGTGCGGGGTGAAATTGATGACGAGAATCAGCATTGCAGTTGCAATCCAAACACTTGCTACATGTATTCCCGGTGCGGTCGAGTAGTTTCTCGGATCATGGTCAGGCGTCGCGGCATCTGAAGTAACTTGCTTATTGGTCTACTTCTGCTTTTGTATTCATTCACTAATTCCTCGGTTAAAAATTATTACTTGATGGTACTGCATGTAGTTTACGTGGTGTGCGTTGACGCAGAAGACCGCATTAGCAACGCAGCAGATTTCAAGTCTGTGACATTGCAGCTAAATTGCAGGAATGTCACCTTCGCTGGATTGGGCACGTTTTGCAGTAATCGGCTTGTCATACCGCCTTCGTTAGACTCAGGTAGAACGAGGAGACCCAAAAAGAGCTGAGTTGATGTCATAAAGGGTGAATATGCTTGTCAATGGAATTTTGGAATACAGCTTACGAGACCGGTTAATTTTCAAGGACACGATCTTCCACAATGAAGAATTCGACCAAGAAGAAGAAGACGACTATGCTTCTGCGCGTGGTTTCCTGTTTCTCCTTTAATCTAAATTTAGTAGCTTTTTTGGGCGTCCTTGATTAAAAATGGATTACTTGAATTGATACTGATGTTTCATATTGCTGCTGCAGGAGGACGCAATAACGGCATTGGTGGATGAACTATGCGGTGGTGCGGTTGCAGCAGCGTTAGACTTCCTGGAGAAGGAGCTCCGGAGGCTCAAGGAGGAGAGACGGCAACATGCCTTTATACTGATTGCCAGTGAGTTAAAAATTCGGGGTAGAAATTAACCGCACGCAAGTTAAAATCTATATAACAGGGCTTTCTTCACAAATATATATGCACCTAGACAAGAAAAACGAAACAAAAATTTTTTTTCGGTGGGTCGATCAAGATCACTTATGAAAAGCCAGTCTGGGTCTCTTGTTTTCAATAGTATTCGAAAATAAATTATATTTCACTAAAAATAAGTCATTACAGCGTAAAAAACACTCTCAGGCTGTGTGTCTGTCTGTCTCGCTCTGTGTTTGTGTGCGCGTGCGTGCGTGCGTGTCTCTCCCTCTCACTCTCCCTCCCTCTCTTTCTCTCTCTCTCTGTGTGTGCGTACGTCCCCCCTCTCTCTCACTCTCCCCCCCCCCCTCTCTCTGTCTCTGTGTGTGTGTGTCTGTGTCTCTCTCCTTCTCTCTCTCGCTCTCTCTTCTCTCTCTCGCTCTCTCTCTCTCTCTCTCTCGCTCTCTCTCTCTCTCTCTCTCTCTCTCTCTCTCTCTCTCTCTCTCTCTCTCTGTATGTGTGTGTCTCTCTGTGTGTATGTCTCTCTCTGTGTGTGTGTGGGTATGTGTGTCTCTCTCTGTGTGTGCGTGTGTGTCTCTCTCTCTCTCTCTCTGTGTCTGTCTCTCTCTCTGTGTCTGTCTCTCTCCCTCTCTCTCTCTCTCTGTGTGTGTGTGTGTGTGTGTGTGTGTGCGTACGTACGCACACACATACAAACACACACGTGTGTGTCTGTCTCCCCCTCTCTCTCATTCTGTGTGTGTCTGTCTCTCTCTCTCTCTCTCTCTCTCTCTCTCTCTCTCTCTCTCCCTCTCCCTCTCCCCCCCCCTCTCTCCCTGTGTGTGTATGTGTGTGTCTGTGTGTGTGTGTCTGTCTCCCCCCCTCTCTCTGTATGTGTGTGTGTGTGTCTCTGTGTGTATGTCTGTCTCTCCCTCTCTCTCACTCTCTCTCTGTCTCTCTCCCTCTTTCCCTTTCACTCTCTCTCTCTCTCTGTATGAGTGTATGTCTCTCTCTCTCTCTCTCTCTCTCTCTCTGTGTATGTGTGTGTGTCTCTCTGTGTGTATGTCTCTCTCTCTCTCTGTGTATGTCTCTATCTCTCTGTCTCTCTATGTATGTTTGTATGTGTGTGTCTCTCTCCCTCCCTCTCCCTCCCTCTCTCTTCTCTCCCTCTCTGTGTGTGCGTGCGTGTGTGTCTCTCTCTCTCTCTCTCTATTTCTCTCTCTGTGTGTGTGTCTCACTGTGTGTGCGTACGTGTGTGTCTGTCTCCCTCTCTCTCTCTCGCTCTCTCCCTCTCTCGCTCGCTCCCTCTCTATCTGTGTGTGTGTGTATCTGTGTCTCTCACTCTCTCTCTCTCTCTCTCTCTCTCTCTCTCTGTGTGTGTCTCTTTCTCTCTCTGTGTGTCTGTGAGTGTATGTCTCTATGTCTCTCTCTGTGTCTATGTGTGTGTCTTTCTCTCCCTCTCCCTCTCCGTGTGTGTGTGTGTCTCTCTCTCTCTGTGTGTCTCTCTCTCTCTCTCTCTCTCTGTATCTTTGTGTGTGTGTCTCTTTCTCTCTCTCTCTCTGTGTCCCACTCTCTCTCTTTCCCTCCTTCTCCCTTATCTCTCTCCCCCTCTCCCTCCCTCTCTCTCTCTTTCGCTCCC